>CAUYTI010147450.1:0-42245 GCA_963575145.1 Galago senegalensis
ACAGGCGCCCGCCACAACGCCCGGCTATTTTTTGGTTGCAGCCGTCATTGTTGTTTGGCGGGTCCGGGCTGGGGATTTGAACCCGCCACCTTAGGTGTACGTGGCTGGCGCCTTAGCCTGTTGAGCTATAGGCGCCGAGCCCTGGTTATTCTTTTTTAGTAGAGATAGGGTCTTGCTGTTGCTCAGATTGGTCTTGGACTCCTGAGCTCAAGTAATCCACCCGCTGTAGCCTCCTACTAGAGTCCTGGGAATACAGGCATTAACCACTACACCCACCTTAGTCTACTTGTAAATGTTATCTAATAGGAAAAGAGAAAAAATAAAGTTCAGTAGGGGAAATAGGTGATTGATTTTCTAGATATCTAATTGACTTTCCTGTTATCTAATAGGAAAAGAGAAAATAAGTTCAGTAAGGGAAACATGTGATTGACTTTCTTCTTCAGAAGGGATGATGGAAAAGCTGCACATGTCATATGCTTTCACCCAGTCTGACCATAGCAGATAATTTCAAGGATGGAAGGCCACATTCAGAGACATGGCCTTGGAAAGAGCAGAATAGTCCTTTATGGGCCTTGTCTGCAAGATGATCTAAGCTAATTATAAAGTACATATGGGAGTACAGCTACCTTTCCTTGAAGAACAAAGCACTTCAAAAGCTCCTTCCTATTTTGGACCCATAGGGTAAGCTTGGGGAAATATTACTATCTTGATTTGGACATCAGGCTGAAGCCAATGCTGAAGGCAGCTCTGCCTTTTCTTCAAAGAAAAGCAGGGGAGAAAGCATTTTCATCAAAAGCCACACAGAGTATAAATCTGTCGCCACATTTTCAGATTATAATATTTTTATGTATTTTACTGTTGACTTGAACTTTTTTTTTGGATAACACATCTAACATGTTTAAATCAGCACACTTTGATCTTATATGTGAGCTATCTATAAAATGCCAACACTTTACTAATAAAAGTTTACAGGTGAGAAATATGATACAAAACTGGTAGAGTTCTGGAGTATGGACTTTGAAGACTCATGAGCTATTTTAGGCTTTGTGTAACAGGAATGAATAAAAATGGTTTGTCTTTAATTTACTAGATCCAAAGTAGTAAGAAACTAATCACACTAGACCTAATATTTCTGTCCTATTGCGAAAAGCTACCATGTTTCCCCGAAAATAAGACCTACCCCAAAAATAAGCCCTAGCAGGATTTCTATGCATTTGTTAAATATAAGCCCTATCCTGATAATAAGACCTAGTGACAGGCGTGGCTATGTAGCATATCTGCATAGCTACGCCATGCATTTTGGGGTGGAGAGGAAGACATCCCCTAAAAATAAGCCCTAGTGTGTCTTCTTGAGAAAAAATAAATATAAGACAGTGTCTTATTTTCAGGGAAACACAGTACTTAATACAACAAAATGAGAAGATGGTAGAAAAAAAATCAGTAAATAAGGTTATTGGCAAATAATTATATTAGCAAATGTATATCTCATTTCTGATTCCGCAGACGTACTGCATGTGTGTCTGATTCTTAACAGCATTAGCACTTACACTCGCTCCATCCATGATCAGCACTGACTTTCCTGGAGAGAGCTGAGAAAGGTAATGCAGTGCTGTGTAGGCTCGAACTCCATCCCGAATGGTTCCAGCTGCTTCTGTCCAAGTGACCTTTTCTGGTTTATGAACTACCACAAAAAATAAGAGGAAACAATATGTTGGTAAGTCTCATTAGTTCTGCCTCCTGGATCTACTACCACCATGGCCCGATCCAAGCCCTACTCCTATTATCTCTCACCCATGTTATTGGCCCATTCTCCATTAATGCATAATCCATTCCCCACATAGAAACCAGTGCATGTCCATTTCTAAAACATTTTTTTTTGGGGGGGGGGGAGACAGAGTCTCACTATGCTGCCCTCAGTAGAGTGCTGTAAAGTCATAGCTCACAGCAACCTCAAACTCTTAGGCTTAAGCAATTCTATTGCCTTAGCCTCCAGTCCTCAGGACTACAGGCATCCACTACAACACCTGGCTATATTTTTTGTTGCAGTTGTCATTGTTGTTGAGTAGGCCTGGGCTGGGTTCAAACCCACCAGCCCTGGGTGTATGTGGCCAGTGCCCTAGCTGCTGAGCTACAGGCATGAAGCCCATTTTTAAAACTTTTTTTTTTGGCCGGGGCTGGGTTTGAACCTACCACCTCAGGCATGTGGGGCCGGCACCCTACCCTTTTGAGCCACAGGCACTGCCCCATTTTTAAAACTTTTAATTGTAAAATAAAATACATGCAGAATAGTACATGAAACATACTGTACAGCAAATATACAAGTCACCACTATTCTGGTATACAGGAAGAACCTAGCCATCAGCCCAGCAGCCTTTTCTCTCCCCACCAAAGTTTGCTTTTTTTACTGACAGTTTCACTTTGTTGCCCTCGGTAGAGTGCCATGGCGTCACAGCTCATAGCAACCTTCAGTTCTTGGGCTTAGGTGATTCTCTTGCCTCAGCCTCCCGAGTAGCTGGGACTACAGGCACCCGCCACAACACTGGGCTATTTTTTTGTTGCAGTTTGGCTGGGGCCAGGTTTGAACCTGCCACCCTCAGTATATGGGGCTGAGGCCCTACTCACTGAGCCATGGGCTCCACCCACAATTTCTTTTTTTTTGAAACAGAATCTCACGTTGTGGCCCTGGGTAGAGTGCCACGCATCATGGCTCATAGCCACATCAATCTCTTGGGCTTCATCAATCCTCTTTTTTTTTTTTCTCTTGAGACAGAGTCTCACTGTCACTCTCAGTAGAGTGCTGTGGCATCACAGCTCACAGCAACCTCAAACACTTGGGCTTAAGTGATTCTCTCGCCTCAGCCTCTGAAGTAACTGAGACTACAGGCGCCTGCCACAACGTCCGGCTACTTTTTTGTTACAGTTGTCATTGTTCTTTAGCAGGCCTGGGCTGGGCTCAAACCCACCAGCTTTGGTGTATGTGGCTAGTGCCCTACTCACTGAGCTACAGGCACCTAGCTTTCAGCAATCCTTTTGCCTCAGCCTTTCAAGTAACTGGGACTGGAGGTGCTCGCCACAATGCCTGCTTAGTTTTATTCTATTTTTAGTAAAGACAGGATCTTGCTCTTGCTCAAGTGGGTCTTGAACTCCTGAGCTCAGGCAATCCACCCACCTTGGCATGCTAAAATTTAGCATCCACCCAACATGCTAAAATTATGTGAGTCACTGTGCCTGGCCTCTAATGCAATTTCTTATTTGCCTTTATAGTTTATCACTGAAGTATGCATCTCTAAATGATACAATTCAGTTTCACTTAGATTGGAAATTTATCTCAATGGAATTGTACTATATACTTTCTTCTCTATCCTGCTTCATATGCTCTACACTGTTTTTGTGCACGAGGTTGCTGTATTGCTTTCACTTTTGTTGTTTTATGGTATTCTACTATATAGAAAATACCTCCATTTGTTAACCCATTGTTCAGCTGAACACTTCTGCCATCTATAGTTTTTGGCAACATTGCTAAGAACATTTTTGTATAAAAGATACTGTTACAGTGTGTATGGTCTTCCCTAGGATATTTAATCTGGGGTAAAAATCCCAGGTCCCAGGGCATATTACACCGTTGATTTAACTATATACTTCCAAAGCGGTTATATCAACTTACTCTCCCATGGCAATGTCCTGTTGCTGTGAACATTCTTATAAACCCTTGTATCATCAGATTTATACATTTTCACCAATCATGAAGGTGTGTAATGGTTTCTCACTGTTATTTTAATTTGCTTTTCCTTGTCCACTAAAGAGGTTGAGTACCTTTCCAAGTTTACTTAGAATTTTTTCGTGATTATTCAAGTCTGTAACAACTTTCCTGTTATCTTGTCTTTTACTTATTTATTGACTTATAGGAATTCTTTATATATTCTAGATGAGTTAGTTGCCTATTTATCTACTGTAAATATTTTCAACTTCATGTGTTCTTTTTTTAATCTAATGGTGTCTTTACTTTTTTATTTTTTATTTTAGAGACAGCGTCTTGCTCTGGTATCCAGACTGAAGTGCAGTGGCATGATCATAGCTCACTGAACCTCCAAGTCCTAGGTTCAAGTGATCCTCTTACCCCTTCCTTTGGGGGTAGGTGGGACTACAGGCACATGCAACCATGCCCAGGTAAATTTTTTATTTTTTTGTAGAGATAAAGTCTCTGTATATTGCCTATGGTAGTTTCAAACTCCTAGGCTGAAGAGGTCCTCCCAAAGTGGTAGGATTATAAGCATGAGCCACTACACGTGGCCTAAAAATGTCTCTGAAAAACAGAAGTGTCAGCCAGGCATGATGGCTCATGCCTGTAATCCTAATACTTTGGAAGGCTCAGGCAGGAGGATCCCTTGAGTTCAGGAGTTGTAGGTTACAGTGAGCTATGATTGTGCCACTGTACTTAGCCTGGGTGACAGAGCAAGACCCTGACTCTAAAACAGAAAAAAAACCCCAGAATATTTAAAAAACATAAATACATAAATAATATATAAACACTTCTGTTTAAAACTCATCAATTTTAAACTTTTCATTCAACGTCAAACAAAATATAAAATCATAATATACTTTAAGATGCTCCAGAAGAGGTCTTAAGAGTGTCTTGCTAAAGATAGAATGAATCTGGGCAGACGTGTGAGATTGTTTTAGCCTAAAATGGGATTATGAGATTTATCAGAACCGTTAAAAGCTCTATGCTTCTTCTCAGAAGGGAGGTTGCTGGTATTTTTGAGATAGGCATTTGCCAGGCTCATTTCTCTTTCCTTCTCCTCAAAAAGATAAAACAAGACAAAAAACTCCACATGATCTGACTGTTAAACTATTCCTTAATAGGTTTCTTTATTGACTTAGTGTTTATGTTGTACACTGTGATTTTTTTTCACAATACAAGAAAATTTCTCATTTTACCTACTACTGTCAGCTTTACACTAGCTCTTTCAAATGTTTCCTCTAACAGCAATCTAGCCTCAGGGTAGTCCCCAGCAAACTAGTGCCATCTGGTGGGGATGTGGAGGATTCAAGCACACAAGTCGGAAAGTGCTCAGGGGAACAAGCAGTAAAAATATGCTAAGTATCAGGTGACAGCACATCTAGTACATTATTATTTACAAAATGCTTTAAGATGACTACTCCTGTCCCAGCTACAGGAGGTTGAGGCAAGAGAATCACTTAAGCCCAAGAATTTGAGGTTGCTGTGAGCTCTGATGCCACAGCACTCTACTGAAGGGTGAGAAAGTGAGACTCTGTCCTTTAAAAAAAAAAAAAAAACTACTCGTACTCAATTCTGATATGAGGACAATGGATGCTAGTACATGGTGGGGGGAGGAGGAATAGGGAAGTAGAGACTGGGAAGGAGGGAGGGGTGGGGAGGACAGTGTATGACACACCTCTTGGGGGTGGGATACTATTTATTATCCCAGGGACATTATCCAGCAAATGCAAGCAATCTAATCTGACTTTGTACCCACAATGATTACTCCTCCCTCCCCCCAAAAGATAACTATTCCCAATTTTACTGATTATGAAATGAGGTTCTGGATAATGAATCAATTTGTCTAAGGCCATATAGCTACTTAGGGTAAATGTATGATTCCAAAGCACATCTACTCTTTTTTTTTTTTTTTTGAGACAAGAGCCTCAAGTTGTCGCCTTGGGTAGAGTGCCGTAACAGCTCACAGCAACCTCCAACTCCTGGGCTCAAGCGAGTCTCCTGCCTCTGCCTCCCAAGTAGCTGGGACTTAAGGCGCCCACCACAATGCCCGGCTATTTTTTGGTTGCAGTCGTCATTGTTCTTTTGGTGGGCCTGGGCTGGATTGGAACCCACCAGCTCAGGTGTATGTGGCTGGCGCCTTAGCTGCTTGAGCCACAGGCGGGGAGCCAGCACATCTACTCTTAACAAGGCATGATTAATCTACGGCGCCTGTGGCTCAAGAGGCTAAGGTGCCAGCCATATACACCTGAGCTGGTGGGTTCCAATCCAGCCTGGTTCTGCCAAACAATGACGGCTACAACCAAAATAGCGGACCTTGTGGCAGGTGCCTGTAGTCCCAGTTAATTGGGAGGCAAAGGCAGGAGAATTGCTTGAGCCCAAGAGTTGGAGGTTGCTGTGAGCTGTGATGTTACAGCACCCTATCCAGGGGGATAGCTTGAGGCTCTGTCTCAAAAAAAAAAAAATCTACATGATTTACTTACTGGCCCCTTTGGGGGACTAGCTGCCATCTTTTTTGAGACAGAGCCTCAAGCTATCCCCCTGGGTAGAGTGCCGTGGCTTCACAGCTTACAGCAACCTCCAACTCCTAGGCTCAAATGAGTCTCCTGCCTCAGCTTCGCAAGTAGCTGGGACCACAGGCGCCTGCCACAACGCCCAGCTATTTTTTGGTTGCAGCCGTCGTTGTTTGGCGGTCTGGGATGAATTCAAACCCGCCACCTTAGGTGTATGTGTCTGGCGCCTTAGCCACTTGAGCCACAGGCACTGAGCCTAGCTGCCATCTTAAGAATTAGAACTGCCATACTTTTTTTTTTTTTTTTTTTTTTTTTGCAATTTTTGGGCAGGGCCAGGTTGGAAACCACTACCTCTGTTATATGGGGCTGGTGCCCTACTCCTTTGAGCCACTGGTGGCCGCCCATTTAATTTTTTTTTTTTTGAGACACAGTCTCACTATATTGCCTACTTGATAGAGTGCTGTCCCATCACTTCTCACAGCAACCTCTAACTCAGCAGTTTTCAACCTGCGTACCCACAGGAACTGTATTAAAGGCTCACAACATTAGGAAGGTTGAGAACCACTGCTCTAACTCTTTGACTTAAGTAATTCTCTTGCCTCAGCCTAAGTAGCTGGGACTATAGGCGTCTGCCACATGCCTGGCTATTTTTTTGTTTGTTTTTGTAGTTGTCATTGTTTAGTAGGCCCAGGCCAGTTTCAAACCCACCAAGCCTGGTGTATGTTGCTGGTGCCCTAACCACTAAGATATGGGGTGCCCAGCCAGGAATTGCCATATTTTAATCAAAAAATTAAGCATGCAGTACACAGTGACTCATGCCTATAATCCCAGAATTTGGGAGGCGGAGGTAGGTGGAATACCTGAGCTCGCAGGTTTAAGATCAGTCTGAGCCAGGCATTGTGGCAGGTGCCTATAGTCCCAGCTACACAGGAGGCTCAGGCAAAAGAATTGCATGAGCCCAAGAGTTTGAGGTTGCTGTTAGCTACGATGCCATAGCACTCTACTGAGGGCAACAAAGCGAGACTCTCTCTCTCAGAAAAAAGAAAAGAAAATTAAGCATGCAATCCTTTAAAAATGTTAACTGCAATAAAACTACACTAACGATTTTGCTGGGCGAGTTGGCTCATGCTTGTAATCATAGCACTCTGGGAGGCCAAGGCTAGTGGATTGCTTGAGCTCAGGAGTTCAAGACCAGCCTGAGCAACAGCAAGACCCCATCTCTACTGAAATAGAAAAATTAGCTGGGTATTGTGGTGGGCATACCTGTAGTTCCAACTACTTAGGAGGCTGAGGAAAAAGGATAACTTGAGCCCAGGAGTTTGAGATTACTGTGACCTATGACACCAATGCCACTCTAGGGCAACAGAGTGACAGGCTGTCTAAAAAAAAAAAAAAACTACACTAAAGATTTCAAAGGTTAGCTTGGCACCTGTGGCTTAAGTGGCTAAGGTGCCAGCCACATACACCTAAGGTGGCAGGTTAGAATCCAGCCTGGGCCCACTAAACAACAATGATGGCTGCAACCAAAAAATAGCCAGGCATTGTGGTGGGAGCCTGTGGTCCCAGCTACTTGGGAGGCGGAGGCAAGAGACTTCGCTTGAGCCCAGGAGTTGGAGGTTGCGGTGAGCTGTGATGCCACAGCACTCTACCCAGGGGGACAGCTTGAGGCTCTGTCTCAAAAAAAAAATTTTTTTTTCAAAGGTTTTAAAATTGCATGATTAGGTATGAATTTTTTTTTTTTTTTAAGACAGAGCCTCAAGCTGTCCCCCCTGGGTAGAGTGCTATGGCATCACAGCTCACAGCAACCTCCAACTCCTGGGCTCAAGCAAGTCTCCTGCCTCCGCCTTCCAAGTATCTGGGACCACAGGCGCCTGGCACAACGCCCAGCTATGTTTTGGTTGCAGCTGTCATTGTTGTTTGGTGGGCCCAGGCTGGATTCGAACCCACCACCTTAGGTGTATGTGGCTGGCACCTTAGCCACTTGAGCCACAGGTGCCGAGCCTCGATGTGAATTAATGTCAAGATCCTTGTTTTTGTGTTTGCAGGTATTTACTTATAAAAACTAAACACACAGATAAAAAAAAGCATGGCTTGGCACCCATAAGACAGTGGTTACAGCGCCAACCACATACACTAAGGCTAGTGGGTTCAAACCTGGCCCAGGCCAGCTAAACAACAATGACAACTGCAACAAAAAATAGCCAGATGTTGGGCGGTGCCTGTGGCTTGATAGGTAGGGCACCAGCCCCATATACTAAGGGTGGCGGGTTCGAACCCGGCCCTGGCCAAACTACAACAACAAAAAAGAGCCAAGTACTGTGGTGGGCGCATGTAGTCCCAGCTACTCGGGAGGCTGAGGTAAGAGAATCGCTGAAGCCCAGGAGTTAGAGGTTGTTGTGAGCTGTGTGATGCCATGGCACTCTACGGAGGACGATAAAGTGAGACTCTGTCTCTACAAAAAAAAAAAAAAAATACCCAGCTGTTGTGGCGGGCACTGTAGTCTCAACTACTTGGGAGGCTGAGGCAAGCAAATTGCTTAAGCCCAAGAGTTGGAGGCTGCTGTGAGCTGTGATGCCATAGCACTTTACCAAGGGTGGCATAGTGAGACACTCTCAAAAAAAGAAAAAGAATTCTAATTTCATTTCTTTCTAGTTTAGATCAGAAGAAATTAAAAAAAAAAACCAATGCTGAAAATGTGTGTAAAATTTTGAATGAAAAATAAAATTACTTTTTTTTTTTGAGACACTCTGTTGCCCTGGGTAGAATGCCATGGCATTACAACTCATAGCAACATTAAACTCTTGGACTTGAGCAAGCCACGTGCCTCAGCCACCTGAGTAGCTGGGACTATAGGTGCCTGCCACATGCCCAGCTAATTTTTCCATTTTTAGTAGAGACAAGGTCTCACTTTTGCTCAAACTGGTCCTCAACTCCTGAGCTCAAGCAATCCACCCACCTCGGCTTCCCAGAGTGCTAGGATTACAGGCTTGAGCCACTATGCCTGGCCAAAATTACTTTTATATTTAACAGAATGACTTAAGAACTGAAAGTATAAAGGAGCTGGAAGAATTACTCTGTTTTTTTTTTTTTGTAATTTTTGGCCGGGGCCGGGTTTGAACCCACCTCCTCCGGTATATGGGGCCAGCACCCTACTCCTTTGAGCCACAGGCACCACCAAGAATTACTCTGTTTTTTTAACTCTATCATCAATGTTGTGCAACAAGATTAACTATATCTATGGTGGGTTTTTCAGAACTTAGTTCTTTGGTTTGATGAAAGAACAGACTTAACTTGAGTTGAAGATGACTGAGTGCTGAGCTCTCATTAGACAAATCACTAGACAAAGAATAAGAACTAAAACAGAGTTGTAGTAAACTGAAAATTCCCCTGCAAAGCTTCAGAAAATGTACTGGTATGATTCTTTTTTTCACAAAACACTAGAGCTGCAATAGAGCTTAGAGCAACAGTTCTCAACCTTCCTAATGCCGCGACCCTTTAATACAGTTCCTGCGGGTTGCGATCCACAGGTTGAGAACCGCTAGCTTAGAGGTTATCTAGTTCAGGGTCCTCATTTATAGATGTGGTTAGTGTGCCTAGGATCTTGCCTAAAGATCATGCTGTTAGTGGTCACTAACAGTTTATAATTGTATAAATTTATGGGGTACAAAGTGATGCTATGATTCATGAAAACAAGGTAGAATAATTAAACTAAACCACTTAACATCAACTCTAATACTTAACATTTTATAGAGACAATGCTTGGAATTTATGCTGTTACAATTTTAAAATGTATAAAACTCTAATATTAATTATATTTACCATACTGTGCTATAGAATTAAAAGAAAAACATATTCCTTCTGGCTCAGATTTTATACACTTTTACTTTCATGCGCCATTCTCCTCATCCCTCGGCCTCTTTAACCACTGTTCTATTCTCTGCTTCTGTTGATTTGTTTTGAAATCCACATGTAAGTGAGGAATGCAGTATTTGTTGTTCTATGCCTAGCTTATTTCACTTAGCATAATGTTCTCCTACTCAATCCATGTTGTCACAAATGACCACATTTCCTGCTTTTTAAAGGATCAATGGTATTCTTCTGTGTATCTATACATTTCTTTTTTCATGTAAACTGGTCATTTATTAGCATTGGTTTCCAGTAAATATGCCCAGTTACACAGAGGTGACAGAGCAAGGTGAGGTCCAGCTGTGTAGACCGCAGGGTCTTACTTCTTCCACTCATTCTTGTAAGTCTCACTTGCCAGCGAAGCCCAGAATGGGGCTGATAGTCATGTCAAGCATCCTCCTGGTCCACGTGGCCACCCTATCTTCCTCAAAGGTGTCACATTTTCTTTATCAATTCATCTTTTGATGGAAACTTAGGTTGTGCTCATAACTTCTCTATGGTAAACAATGTTGTAATGAATACAGGAGTGCAGACATGTCTTTGCCAAACTGGTATCAAATCGTTTGGGTAAATATCCAGAAGTAGGATGGCTGGGCCATACAGCAATTCTATCTTCAGTTATTTGAACAACCTTCATATAGTTTTCCATAATGACTACACTAATTTACATTTCCATCAACAGTGTATAAGAATTCCCTTTTCTCTATATCCTTGTCAATGCTTATCTTTCATCTTTTTGCTAACAGCCATCCTTACAGGTGTGAGATGGTATCTTACTGTTTTTGTTTTGCGAGACAAGATCTTACTCTGTTACCCAGGCTGCTATGCACACAGCATACTGCAACTCCTGGGCTCAAGTGATCCTTCCACCTCAGTCTCTTGAGTACCTAATACTTTTGATGCATGCTATCATACCTGGGTAATATTTTTTAATTTTTTTAGAGATGAGGTCTCCCTATGTTGCTCAAGCTAGTCTTGTGGTTTTAATTTCCATTTCTTTAATGATGAATGATGTTGAACATCTTCTCATGTACCTGTTGTGGAGTTGTGGTCTTCTTTTGAGAAATATCTATTCAGATCTATTGCCCATTTTTCACTTTGGCTTACTGTTTTCTTGCTATTGTGTTATTTGAGATCCTTATATATTGTTAATATTAACCCTGTGTTGGATATATGGTTTACAAATATGTATTTTCTCAACCTGTCTTTGTACAATGTTGTTTCCTTTGCTGTGCTTATTGTCATTCTTAAAGTACTTCTTTTAAAAAAGCATTGCATTTTCTTTTTCAAGGAATATCTGGGGTGGCACCTGTGGCTCAGTGAGTAGGGCACCGGCCCCATATACCAAGGGTGGCAGGTTCAAACCCAGTCCCAGCCAAACTGCAATAAAGGAATAGCTGGGCATTGTGGTGGGTGCCTGTAGTCCCAGCCTGTCCCAGGCTGAGACAAGAGAATCACCTAAGCCCAAGAGCTGGAGGTTGCTATGAGCTGTGATGCCACAGCACTCTACCGAGGGTGACAAAGTAAGACTGTCTCAAAAAAAAAAAAAAAAAAGGAATATCTGTAATGGTTTTCTCTACACAATTTGTTGATTTCTGGATTACATTCTATCTTGTGATTTACAAATATACCAGAAAAACAAAAGGTCATTTGTGTAGTTTGTCTTTCTTAGCTTAAACTTTACAGCTAGGAAACTAATGTTCTGACTTGCTGTTCTCCTTCTGGTTCATATTATATTTAATAATTCTCCAGTGTTCCACAATGCCTAAAGGAAGAGGCCTTGTTTTGTTGTTTTTAATAGTTCATCTTTGATAGCAATTTAGTTACTTCATTAAAACTCAAGCTTGGGAATTCAAACTAAAGGTTATAGTTGACTCTATATTCAAAAAGTTCTCAAAAGAACAGAGCAATAAGAGCCATCCAAGGAAACTCTAGGGCCAAAAATAGGACAATTCCCTGTAAAGAAGGCAGTGGCAGTACTCGATTTTCCTATTGCACAATATCAAAATAGCTATGGCTTAGACTTTCACTGCATGGTATTTGAAAGAGATCTTTATCTTTCAAAGGAAAACACACACTTGTCTTTCATATCTAGGCTTTTTATATATATAAATAAGCATGGGTTTCAAATTTCTGGACACAGTATCTTGAAAATTAATCTTTAATCAAATAATATAGTATTATTTGTAAATTTTAGGCACAGTGAGTATCTAAGTAAAAATTACTTAAAATTTATAATTTCATAAATGAAATGCCAAAGATTTGCTAGCTTATCTCAAGTTACCATAGTACTTAATTGAGTAATTTCAGTATTTTTGGTAGACCCAAATCCAAATTGGCCTCTGTACCCAAAAGGTCTGATAAGGAATTATATTACTGAAGAAAAAAAAAACCTGGAAAAAATTTAATTAAGTAGTTCAACAACATAAAAGAATATATTTTGGTTTTATATAGTATGAAGACTAAGATAATGAGTCCCAGGATAAAAAACATTTATTGGCAGTACTCTGATCACATTCTCTTCCCTTATTCACAAAGGTAACCTTCACCTAACTTTCTATCCCCTGCCTTTTCTTTTCTTTTTTTTTTTTCCGAGACAGTCTCACTTTGTAGCCCTTGGTAGAGTGCTGTGCCATCATAGCTCACAGAAACCTTAAACTCTTGGGCTCAAGTGATCCTCTTGCTTCAGCCTCATGAGTGGCTGGGACTACAGGCTACAACACCCAGCTATTGGTTTCTTTTATTTGTTTAGCAGGCCCAGCCAGGTTTATACCGGCTAGACATGGTGGACAGTGACGGTGCATAGCCACCCTGCCAGTCCAGCTATTTTTTTTCTTTATTTTTTAGAGACAGAGTATCACTTTTTTTTTTTTTTAGAGACAGAGTCTCACTTTATCACCCTCGGTAGTGTTGTGGCGTAACAGCTCACAGCAACCTCCCAACTCCTCGGCCCAGGTGATTCTCTTGCCTCAGCCTCCTGAGTAGCTGGGACCACAGGTGCCCACGACAACGCCTGGCTATTTTTTTGTTGCAGGTTGGCCAGGGCGGAGTTCAAACCTGTAACCTTTGGTGTATGGGGCCAGCACCCTACCTACTGAGCCACAGGAGCCGTCCCGGAGTCTTTTATTGCCCTCAGTAGAGTGTGGTGGAGTCACAGCTCACAGCAACCTCCAACTCCTGGGCTTAGGTGAGTCTCTTGCCTCAGCCTCCCAAGTAGCTGGGACTACAGGTGCCCGCCACAATGTCCGGCTATTTTTTTGTTGCAGTTTGGCTGGGGCAGGGTTTGAACCTGCCACTCTTGGTATCCTTACCCACTGAGCCACTGGCGCTGCCCTTTTTTGTTTGTTTGTTTTTGAGACAGTCTTACTATGTCATCCTCGGTAGAGTGTCCTGGCATCACAGCTCATAGCAACCTTAAACTCTTGGGCTTAAGCAATTCTCTTGCCTCAGCCTCCCAGTAGCTGGCTACAGGCAAATGCCACAATGCCTGGCTATTTTTTGTCGTTGTTGCAGTTGTCATTGTTGTTTAGCAGGCCAGGGCTGGGTTCAAACCTACCACCCATGGTGCATGTGGCTGGTGCCATAACCACAGTGCTACAGGCGCCAAGCCAGCAGCCCAGCTATTTTTAGAGGCAGGGTCTCCCTCTGGCTCAGACTGGTCTTGAATCTGTGAACTCAGGCAGTCCACCTTGGCCTCCCAGAGTGCCCCCTGCCTTTTCTTTATATCCTTAAATAATACAGGCTTAATTTTGTTTTTAAAATTTATATAAATGTCATCAGACTCTTCTTCTGCAAGTTGCTTTTTTCACTCCATCCTGTTTGTGAGATTCACCCATTTGAATATATTTAGGTTTTATTTATTTTCACTTCTGAATAGAAGTAAAATTCATTCTATAAATATATATTTTGTATGTGGATTCTTCCCCCCTTTTTAAATTTCAGATTGATATAAGAGTACAATTAGGTTATATTGTTTGTATTTTTTAGGTAGAGTCCAAGTTGTAGTTGAGCCCTTTACCAGGAGGTATGCCATATACCTATACATTGTGCCTTTTAGGTGACAGCACACCAAACCCTCTCCTCCTGCCCTCTCTTGCTCTTATCCCCAACCCCCCCCCTCAATTTGGATGTAGTTATGTTTTTCTCTCATGTAGCTATTCATCTACTGGATTCATATTAATGTCAAGTACATTGGATACTTGCTTTTCTACTGTTGTGATACTTTAGTTAGGAGGAAGTTCTCCATCTATAAATACCTTTAGTTACCTATTCTGCTGGTGATGGACATTGGGCTATTTTCAGGTTTTTCCCTATTACAAATTATGATGAGCCCTTCACCAGGAGGTGTGCCAAATATTCCTGGGCAGTATACCTCCTAGTACATACCAAGCTTCTGTAGGGCACACAACTAAGAGTGGAATTATTAGGTCTGGGAAATATACAAAATTACCTTTATTAGATAATGCTAAATTGTCTAACATATTTATACCAACTTAGACTCTAGTGCATTAAAGGTTCCATTACCCCATATCCTTGCCAACATTCAGAATAGTAAGACTTTGTAACTTTTGTCATCTAGCGGGTACACAATGATACCTCTAATTGTTTTAAGCTGCTTTTTCCTGATTACTTAGGAGATGCAGCATCTTTTTACTGTGACTTCATGAAATATATGTGTGTGTATATATCCTCAAATTTAAATATTCAAAAAGCAAATTACTGTAAGAAAAATTAGAAATAAACCTTTCAGTTAAAGTGAACAGTTATCAAAAGATAATTAGCAATAGAAACCAAAGAAGAATGTTCTTGATTCTTTCCTATCTCAGATTCTACATGTATTGTCTAGATTTTGTACATTTTTGCTCAAACCAAGAGTAAGAAGTTTAAAATTTTGGATTAAGGATAATTTCAGAGCCAAGAGAGAAGCCACTTTTCTTTTTTTTTTTTTTGAGACAGAGCCTCAAGTTGAGCCCCTGGGTAGAGTGCCATGGCTTCACTGCTCACAGCAACCTCCAACTCCTGGGCTCAAGTGAGTCTCCTCCCTCCACCTCCCAAGTAGCTGGGACTACAGGCACCCAACACAATGCCCAGCTATTTTTTGGTTGCAGCCATTATTGTTGTTTGGCAGGCCCGGGCTGGATTCAAACCCGCCACCTTAGGTGTATGTGGCTGGTGCCTTAGCCGCTTGAGCCACAGGCGCCGAGCCAAGAAGCCACTTTTCAAAGCTCTAACCATGAGCAATGTTAGTAAAGCTTAGAGTTCTATATGCTACTTAGTCTGAATATGAATTTTACAGATAGTAATTACAAACTAAAAGTATTTGAATGAACAGCCAATAGTTATTTGTTATCTACATGACCAGCTAATAGTACACCATTAATGGCGGAGTCAAAGAAATTAAAATGTTATTAAACACCATACATCAGTGAAGTAAGACTTATATGAGCTCCAAAAGATTGAATTGTCATGTACCCAAGTAATGCTCATGTACTCTAACAACTTCACAAAGTCCAGAGTCTTCAGAGTCCAATGGCAAAATTCCTAAAAATTAAAAAGAGAAATATAAGGGAAAATGATACCAAAATAAATTCATGAGAAGCCAGTAAGTATTACTATAAATTTTGTTCAGTGGAATTTTGAGGAAGGTTCCAGTAATTACTAGCATGGAGTTGGGATAGACTTAAAAAGCAAGAAGGAAAGGGACCATTCATTTTCTGCAACGAGCACCTGTGAAATCTTTCTTTCTTTTTTGTTTTTTTGCAGTTTTTGGCAGGAGCTGGCTTGAAACCACCATCTCCGGCATATGGGGCCAGTGCTCTACTCCTTTGAGCCACAGGCACCACCCTGAAATAATCTTTCTTTTTCTATCTCTTTTTTCACCTCTGAGTGATAGTAAAGATGATGACCAATGTTATGGAACCAAGTCAGAGTCTTGGGGAACCTAGACTCTTTGTTAAAATTGTCCCTGATGATTAAGGCCAGGCACGGAGGCTCACACCTGTAAGCTAACACTCTGGGAAGCTGAGGTAGGTAGATTGCTTGAGCTCAGGAGTTTGAGATCAGCCTGAGCAAGAGCAAGAACCCATCTCTAAAAACAGCCAGCATTGTGGTGGGTCTGGGTAGTCCCAGCTACTTGGAAGGCTGAGGCAATAGGACTACTTGAGCCCAAGAGTTTGAGATTGCTGTGTGCTGTGATGCCATGGCACTCTACCAAGGGCTACAAAGTGAGACTCTGTCTCAAAAAAAAAAAAACTGTCCCTGATGCATAACTACCTTGCCATAGTTTAATTCCATAACATACCTCAGTATGCTTCCAAATAAAACAAAATCCCATTCTTCTCTTATGCTAGTCTGATACTATTTTTGAGTAATAAAACACACAGTGCCACAGACTTCTCAAACAGAAAAAATGATAAAAAAAAAAAACACATCATCAGTTCTCCAGGAAAATAACTCAATCAGAGGCAATACTGTAAAAAGCTGTTGAAAATTTTCTCACAAACCTATTCTACCACAGCTTCAAGGGTAAACAATTCTAAGTTTACATACATATTTTCTAAGCTTATATCTTCTACGTTGGAATGAAAATATCAAAGACTATTACAAAAGTCATATGCTATTCATGTCTGACTAGCATACAAGTATAAATATATGTATTTGCAAAAATAATTATTATGAGCATTTTTAAAAAACAGATTAAATGTTTCAAGAAAGTTTAGTTTTATAGGAGTAGCAAGAAAAAAGATCTGTATGATCTAAGAAGGAATGAGAACAAACCTGTTATATCGTTCTGTCAGCTGTGACTTTTTCTTTTCTTTTCTTTTCTTTTTTTTTTTATGAGACAGAGTCTTATTTTTCACCCTCAGTAGAGTGCCATGGCATCTTAGCTCACAGCAACCTCAAATTCCTGGTTTTAAAAGATACTCTTGCCTCAGCCTCCCAAGTAGCTGGGATTACAGGCACCCACCACAATGCCTGTCTATTTTTTTTTTTTTTTTGAGACAAAGCCTCAAGCTGTCCCCCTGGGTAGAGTGCTGTGGCATCACAGCTCACAGCAACTTCCAACTCCTGGGCTCAAGCAAGTCTCCTGCCTCCGCCTCCCAAGTAGTTGGGACCACAGGTGCCCGTCACAACACTGGGCTATTTTTTGGTTGCAGCCGTCATTGTTGTTTGGTGGGCCGGGCTGGATTCAAACCCACCACCTTAGGTGTATGTGGCTGGCGCCTTAGCCACTTGAGCCACAGGTGCCGAGCCTGCTTGTCAATTTTTTACACACGGGGTCTCGCTCTTGCTCAGACAGGTCTCGAACTTGTGAGCTCAAGCAATTCACCCGCGTAGGCCTCCCAAGTGGTAGGATTACAGGCATCAGCCACTGCTCCCAGCCAACATGACTTTCTTTTTCTATAAATTTTAGTCTGGCCACAGATTAGGGACCTCTCAAGAAAGGGTTGCACCAAGCATAGTAATAACTATGGTTATCTTTTTATCTATAAAATTGTTCCACAACCCAATACTGAAAAGTTTTTTTTTTTAATTTAATTTATTTATTTATTGCAGTTTTTGACCAGGGCTGGGTTTGAACCCACCACCTCCAGTATATGGGGCCAGCACCCTACTCACTGAGCCACAGGTGCCACCCCTGAAAAGTTTTAATGTTCTTCTATTAGGATCAAATTCTCAATTTTCATCATTGATGTAATATTTAAGAAAATTCCAAAAACAGTACTTCTATTTTTGAGACAGGGTATCACTGTGTCAACTGAGCTAAAGTGCAATAGTGTCATGATAGCTTACTGTAACCTTAAACTCCTGGGCTCAAGTAATCCTCCTGCCTCAGTCTCCGAAAGTGCTAGGTTTATAGGTGTGAGCCACTGTGCTCAGCCAAGGCAGTATTTCTGTATTATGTGGGTCACAAGAAACTTTTCTAGTTGTAGAGAAAAAAAGGAGATGACAATGAAATCTGTGACATAGAATAGGACCATGAACTATAACTTACCGACTACTTCATCATCTGGTTGAAAGAATGATACCTTGCTTCCAACTAGAGAGTGAAGAAAATTAATAGTTAATATTACAAGATTTTTAAATATAATCCTTTAAATAAAATTTAAAAATCCATGGCCTTATAAAGTATCACTAACACAGAGAAAAGGCCAAGAACTTCTAGGGCATTTTGATGATTTAAAAGGATAGTAGGATAGACCACCTCAAATATGAATTCTCTAGAAAATTTAGGCCATCACTATTGACACAGTGGACAGCATGTGTCTCAATATTTAGAGGAGAATTTTCTTTCTTTTTTTTTTTTTTTTGAGACAGAGCCTCAAGCCGTCCCCCTGGGTACAGTGCCATGGCATTACAGCTCACAGCAACCTCCAACTCCTGGGCTCAAGTGCGTCTCTTGCCTCCGCCTCCCAAGTAGCTGGGACCACAGGCGCCCGCCACAACGCCCGGCTATTTTTTGGTTGCAGCCGTCATTGTTGTTTGGCGGGTCTGGGCTGGGGATTCGAACCCGTCGCCTTAGGTGTACGTGGCTGGCGCCTTAGCCGGTTGAGCTATAGGTGCCGAGCCCTGTCTGCATGTTCTTTTTTGGTTTATCTTGGGCTTAGATGTTTTAGCCAATATATGTGGGCTTTGTAATGGCTACAGATCACATTCTATTTGGTCATTGAAGTCATTCATTAACTACGTATTTAATGAATGCCTCTACTCTGTGTCAGGGACCATCTTTTAGTACTTTATGATGTAGCCACACTTCCCTTTATCAATTCAGATATTGACTATTAGTCTTATCATTCTACCCTTATGCTTTGACATTATGTAGCACCATTTGCAAAGATAGTTCTGCCAGTATACTGTTTAATTACAAGAAAACCCAAAGAAGAAAGGGAATATTGTTTGCGTCAATAACTTGAACTGAAAGGCTACACTGACTGTACTTTTAGTGGAAGATTGTACACACAAAGGTAAAAGTCAGTGACAGATCATAAAAGTAATAACCATTTTTTTCCTAGTAACCTAAGTGTTTTGTAAGTTACTCAAAGGAATCAAGCACAGTATCATGAAGGTCTTTGAGCACATGCAACAGCTTGGTGAAAATTTGAGCTATAATGTAATACAGGGTTTCCATAAAGTTTGTGTGCAAATTGCTATGTTAAGGTACTTTAAATTGCACACAAACTTTATGGAAAACTGTATATATTTTTTATTACCTGAGTTACTATTGTTGGCTACTAATCTATTTATTACTTAGATTGGTGAAAAATCTAAACAGAAAAGAAGTTCAGATTCCACAAAACAGTTTACTGATTTTAATTGGTAAACAATAGGTTTTAGAATGCTAAAGTTCTAGGTGTCATCTGAATGAAACTATATACTATTTGTCTAAAGACTGAAGTTTTTAAAGCTTCACCAAATATGGCACTGGCAGAGGGTAAGAACCTCTCTGCAGACAGAAATGAAGCAGCAAACATGTTAGCTAAGATTTAATTTTTCCCTTTAATAGTTTTAATTTATGAATGAAGATTTAAAAATCATTTTAAACTTTTCCTTACAAAGTGGAGTGGCTTGAAAGAGATCAAAGAACTGTGAACTCTTAGACCCTTCTGAATTAAATACCAAGGATATGTTTTTAAGGAACCTTTCTTACTGTCCAAGAATGCTTTAGTTTGTTTTTACTCAGTTATTTCCTTATGGTAGGTTTCTACTACATGTACACAGACAAAACAACGTCTGTGCCCATGACTTAAGTGTGAAAGTGGTATGAAGTACTCAGAACTACTCTAATGTTTGTTTCCATTAACCTAACCCTTAGTACCTAAAATTTCTGTTTATAAACTAGTTTTCTTACAAACTTTACCTCTAGGTGATAGTTAGCCATCTATAAAAAGGCAGTACAGAAAAAGAAAACAGTCTTGTTAAATAAGATTATTAAATGCACATAATTGCTCTGAAATCCTAGTTTTAGCCTTGTGCTTGGATTCCAAGTGATGGTACACTATGTTTAAATAATCTAATGGACCAAGAGTAACTTATTTGGTTCCAAGTTTCATTTATATATGAGGCCAAATATAAATGTTGGGTCACATGGGAACCCCTCAAGTTGAGTCACTTTTTTATTTGTTTGAGTACTTTTATCTGGGTCACCTTTCAAAGATTTTATCATTGTTGAATTATGTAAATCATTATTGAATTATTTAGATAATTAGTAACCAGAAAAGTCTATTATACCAGCAACCTGAACTGACGTTTATTTAAAACCTGTACCCAACAAGTGCAGAGTACACCATTATTTTTAAGTATACATGGCACATTCACCAAGATAGACCATACGTATGCTGTGTCATAAGGCAAGTCCTTTATACATTTCAAAATATTAGAATCATATGAAGTCTCAGGCTACATTAGAAATCAATCCTTGCATATTTGGATATAATATGCATCTAAAAACACATGGGACAAATAACCACAAAAGAAATTGGCATTATGTCAAAATGAATGAAAATGCAAATTCAAAATATCAAAATTGTGGATGTAACTTAAGAGGGAGAAATGCATAGCCTTAAATACTGCCATTGATAAAACTCCACACTCATTCATGATAAAAATTCTCAGCAAACTAGAACTAAAGGGAGCTTCCTCAATCTAATAAAGCACACTTAAGAAAACTGATAGATAACATCATGCTTAATGGTGAAATGTTACCAGGGTTTCCCCTAAGATTGGAAACATGCCAAGGATGTTCACTCTGACCCATTTCCATTACCATTATGGTGGAAGTCTTAGCCAGTGCCATAATTCAATGAAAAGACAGACAATGTTAGAAAAGGCAAGACTTGTCACGATTAGCAGATCATATATATGTACAAAACCAAGAGTCTACACACAAGAGTCTGGGTGCCATGGCTCACACCTGTAATCCCAGCACTCTGGGAGGCTGAGGCAGGTGAATTGCTTGAGTGTAGGAGTTCAAGATCAGCCTGAGCAAGAGCGAGACCCTGACTCTAAAAAATAGCTGGGCGTTGTGGCTGGCTCCTGTAGTCCTAGCTACTCAGGAGGCTGAGGCAGCAGGATCACTTGAGCTCAAGAGTTTCAAATTGCTGTGAGCTATGACAAGCACAGCACCCTACTGAGGGTGACAAAGTAAGACTCTGTCTCAAAAAAAAAAAAAGAAATCTACACACAAGAAGACCCTATTAGAAGAAATGATTTTTACAAAGCCACAGTGTACAAAATCTTTATATGAAAATAAATTGTTTATTATATAATTATTTGTAAATAAATTGAATTCCATATTCCAACAAATAATTACAAGATGAAATTTCAAAAACAACATTTACATAAACAATATAAAACATAAAATAAATAGAAGTAAATCTAACAACAGATTACAAGGCTTTTATACTGGAAACTAGAAATTAGTGAGAAGGTATAGTTAAGATGGACTTAAAAGGAGAGGTATACCATGTTAATGAATTGTAAATCTCAATATTGTTAAGAAATCCATTGTACCCAAATTGACCTATAGATTCAATACAATCACAATCTCATCAGGTCCTTTTAAAAACAGTAAGAGAAAGATGAGTTTATTCTAAAATGTATGTGAAAAAGCAAAGGATCTAGAACAGAATAATTTTGAAAATTTAGAGGACTCACATACCTGATTTCAAGATCCACTATAAACTATAATAATCAACACAATATGGTAATAGTGTAAGTGTAGAAACATGGAGATTTCAAAAATAGATGTACATATACATTGTTTTTGAGACAGGGACTTGCTCTGTTGGCCAGGCTAGTGCAGTGGTGTCATCAATAGCTAACTGCAACCTCAAACTTTTGGGCTCCAGTGATTCTCCTATCTCTTCCTCTCACGTAGCTAGTACTACAGGCACATGCCAGCATACCTGGCTAAGTTTTTCTATTTTTAGTAGTGATAGGGGTCTCGCTCTTACTCAAGCTGGTCTTGAATGCCTGACCTCAAGCAATCCTTCTGCCTTAGCCTCCCAAAGTGCTAGGATTACAAACATGAGCCACTTTTCTCAGCCCATAATCAATCAATTTATTTATTTTTTGAGACAGAGTCTCTGCCATAATCAATCAATTAATTTATTTTTTGAGACAGAGTCTCTGTCACCCTGGGTAGAGTGTTGGGATGTCATAGCTCACAGCAACCTCAAACTCCTGGGCTCAAGCGATTTCTTGCCTCAACGGGATCTGGCTCTTGCTCAGGCTAGTCTCAAACGCGTGAGCTCAAGCAATCCACCTGCCTCAGCTTCCTACAGTGCTAGGATCAGAGGCATGAGCCACCACACTCGGCCTATAATCAATTAATTTTTAGTCAAGGTACCAAGTCAACTGAATAGGAAAAGGAAGATTGTTTTAAAAAATAACACTGGGCAATTGCATATCTATATGGAAAAAGAAAGAAACCTCCTCCCCCACACCTCACTCCATAAACCAAAATTGAGTTGGCTAATGGATCTAAACATACAAGCTATACTACAAAGCTTCTAAAAGCAAACACAAGACATTATCTTCATGAATTTGTGTAATTAACAACTTCTTACACAAGCCAAAGAAAGTAGTAGCCGTAAAATAAGAGTATCACATAAAACAAGTATCACACATGCTGAATTGACCACTTTACAACTTTAAAAATTCTTACCTGTTAAAATAGGATAAAATCTAAGGCAGTGTCATTTTGAACAGTTTCAAAAGCTAAATAATTCTAATGAATCATATTCCCCCTAAAATTAACTGATCTGATGTTACACATTGAAGAGTCAAGTTTGAAAACAAATATGGCCAGCTTTCTGCCATCTGTTTTGTGCTTATTTAAATGGTTCATGAAAAAGAGAGATAGAGAAACAGAAGAAATAAGTCACTTAAAATATGTGCTCAAAGACCTTTTTAAGACACTCAAACCAGGTTTTTACAAATAAGTTTTTGTGAAGCAATTAAAAAACAATGAATCTGTGAAATAGTAGTGCAATGTATATACTAGAAGATAATGACCTTTTTTATGTTCAGGTCTTGAAGGTCCAAAAGCAAAAACCAAGTGTATTCATTTAACTTCCATATAATATAGACATTTGTATTTAACATTAAGAAGACCCAGAGTAGATTTTCCATTACTTTTATCATCACCGTTTTTTTTTTTTTTTTTTTTTTGAGACAGAGCCTCAAGCTGTCCCCCTGGGTAGAGTGCCCGTGGCATCTCAGCTCATAGCAACCTCCCACTCCTGGGCTCAAGCGAGTCTCTTGCCTCCGCCTCCCAAGTAGCTGGGACCACAGGCACCCGCCACAATGCCCGGCTATTTTTTGGTTGCAGCCGTCATTGGTGTTTGGCGGGTCCAGGCTGGGGATTCGAACCCACCACCTTAGGTGTATGTGGCTGGCGCTTTAGCCGGTTGAGCTATAGGTACCGAGCCAACCTCCAACTCTTGGGCTTAGGTGATTCTCTTGCCTCAACCTCCCGAGTAGCTAGGACTACAGGTGCTCACCACAATGCATGGCTATTTTTTGTTACAGTTGTCACTGCTGTTTTAGCTGGCTGGGGCCGTGTTTGAACCCACCATCCTTGGTATATGGGGCTGGCACCCTACCCACTGAGCCACAGGTGCTGCCTTATATTCATTTCTTAAGTAGTTACATGTTAAAATATGTAGAGCTACACTAAGCCCTGGTCATTTTTTAATCATCATATTGTTCTTTATGTTCACAAGATCTTATTATCTGTCTTAAAAATCCTCTAAGCATTGACTCCATGAAAGCAAAAGTAGAAAAATAGTTCTTTACTTAGGTGAATATCCAAAATTAATTTAAAAAAAATTAAATTAAATTTGACTTTAGCACCATTAGTGAGAGTATCACATCCTAAGAACCAAAGACTATAAAGGCAAAACAGCTATAAAGGCAAAAAGAGGTGTGAGGAGATATAAATATAAAAATTTTAACTAGTTGACCAATTAAAGAGAAGGTTAACAAAGATAATTGAAGTCCACTGACAATTTTAAAATTACATTTTGAAGAAGTTTTATTTTTCATTTGAAGAGATAAAAAATAAGGAGCAAAAGTGATGTGACTTTCAAATCCTTTTCCTTTGCTAATGAACAAAGCAATCAGAGACAAAATGAAAACAAAATTTTTGGTAATTAATAGACCGGATAGGTTTAAAAAATCAGTAAAAGTTGACTGCCAATACACTTTGATATTAGAAAGCATACACCCAGTTTTTGTTAGAAAGGAAGATTAAACAGCTGGTGATTTGTTACAGAGGAAGGAAAGAATAAAGGGGGTCTGTCAAGAAAGCTAGAACTTTTTTGGGTCCTCTTCAAATCTTCATATCACTAAAGGAAAGTAGCTGCTTGGAAGTGTGACAGAGAAATAATAGTAGCTCCTGGGCTTATCTCAGAAGGGACACTGGCCTTTGATTCCAATAGTTAGGGCACTGCAGGATAGACACTATCTTCTCCAAAGAGGGAAGGAAAGTTAGTACCCAGAGCAAGGGCCCTTTGGCCCTTACAAACTTTGAGCTTCAAGAAATCCTCTGTATCACATGAATTAGAGACTTAAATTCATCTTTGGGGAAAGCTTTTTCTTCATTATGAGAAAGCTACCCTAAAGGGCCCTTTAGTTATAGGAACTGGAGAAAGTCTCCATCTGATCCAATGTATAGGGGAAAAACTATGATGTCATAATTATTCTGAAAGCATCCATTCTAGAGCAGCCAGATGAGCTGGTGTGTTAATAGTATTTGTACATAGTTGAGCCAGTTTTTAATTTGGTATTAGAGTGCCTACATAAATGCAATAGCTCAGAGTCTTCGTAGATTCCAAATGAATATTTATTAAAATGAAAGTACAGTATAGTGATTTAAAATTAGAAAACTTGAAAATAGGACTAAGAACAAGAAATTGAGATAATGAGAGCTCCTAAAGGCAGATAGAATCAATCAATTACAATCTTCCTCTTGATTCCACTTCATTCATGTAAACAAAAATCTCTCTGCAGAAATTTAGGGAAATGAATGGCTCCTTCTCATCTACAGCCTTTGCCCCTTCATAAAATTAAATCTTTTTTTTTGCCATTTTTGGCCAGGGCTGGGTTTGAACCCGCCACCTCTAGTATATGGGGCTAGTGCCCTACTCCTTTGAGCCTTAGGCACCACCCCAAAATTAAACTTTTTTTAAGGCTCAGAGTAAGTACTTAAGTACTTGTTGACTGATTGAGATTTTATTTTCTAAGAGTTTAAGTTCATCTAAAATGTCCCTGAGGAAAAAAATGCCTATTTGATGTGAATAATGTCTCCATGGACACACCCTGATATGATAGTGGTGCACTAGCTACAAGTTTCCAAATTTCTATCCTTCAAGCCAGTGAAAGAAAGGAAATCTAGGCTCTTCAGTTTAGCTTCGGCATGATCAGTAAATTCCCTGGAGGCCTTCTGCAGTGGAAGCCGGGGTGGGCCCATGGGAATCCCAGAGACCAGAGACATGATGGCTTTCGTCTGTGATACTCCAAAACCTAGACAGGAAAAAGAAATGAGGAAATGTGACTGGTGCTGTCCACTTCTTCAGAAACATCCCAAAGAAAAGACCATTTGCTAACAGCAACTACTACAATAGGATAAGGTGAAAATAGAATATTTCTGGTCGACATGACAGATTGAGCAGATGTAGGAAACCCCTTTTTCTGCATTAAATCCATAGGAATGCTAGAAAATTTTAACAAATCAACAAATGGTCAAAAACAAAGGCTAAGTTGATTTTAAAACCAAGAAGGAGGCACCAAATGTGTCAGGAATAAAGAAGCCAGAGGGATGAGGAGAAGTGAAGCCAAATAGCTCTTGAGGATAATCTGATTTAGGAATATACTGTTGTTAATCAAGTGATGTTGGATTTCATTGCTAGGACAGAATTTAGTTCAATGTCATTGAGAAATGTACCACTGTAGGTGGCTAATGACTCAATGCTGCTGTTTTAGTGCTGTTTTAGTCAGGAAGCTGGCACAAGAAGGGAAGGAAAATGAAGGCGTCTATGCATTGGGAGAAGCTGGAATAAATGCCCTGTATAAAACTGGTAGCCAGACTTCCATGAAAAGCAACTGAAGAAAACCCAGGCCATTGGTTTGGGGATTGACAAGGAAACTGGACTTGTGCCAGGGCTTTCTATGGAAAAAGACCTCATGAAAAAAATCCCAAGTCCATGCCCCAGGTGAATGTGGGATCCAAATTTGCATTATACACTTGATATAGGTACAAGACTATGAAATTAACTAAAGACTGGTCAGAACTGGTGGAACTAAAGTGTCCTAGTAAAGGGAAATGCAAAATAGGGTACCTGACAACTCAGGGTACAATGAATTACCCAGTAAACAGCAGTCTCAGAAGATGAGCTCAGAGGTAAAAGTGTAATACATTGCCCAAAAGGAGAAGAGAAAAAAGAGAGCAGCCAGCATATGCAAAAATAACAAAATTCACATCCTGACAGCAGATGACAGAAAATTCTGAAAAAGACTTCACAGAGATAAAAGAATGAATAGAACCCATAGGCTAAAAGAAGGGTAAATAAATAAAAAACAATTCTTTTAAAGCCAAAGAGAAATACTGAAAATAAAAATATATATTCAGAGAAATTAAACTGTAGAAAACATAGTTAAAGAAAAAATTAGTGATTTTTAAAGGTAGAGCTAAGGAAATGATCTAGAATAAAGCATAGAAAGTATATATTAAATATCAAGAATCATTAAGATACAGATTTAGAAGACCCAGATATATCTACTGTGCTTTCAGAATGAGGGACTTGATTGAACACAGTCAAGAACAATATTCATAGAGAATAGCAGAAAGAAATTATCAGAACTGAAGAAAGACAGCTATCAGATGAAGAAGCAGATGAAAAAGCACACTGTTAATATGTGAAAAATACAACCAATAATTACTCATTATAATCCTCAGTCTCCATCTTCTAAAATATCTGTGATTTGTTTTCTTAGCTGGTTTCTTGCTTTTAGATGAAAGATGTAAGTGGTAACTAACTCTCTTTTGCTAAGTTAACTTAGTAAGTTACAGTAACAACTGAGCATTGGGAAGGAAAATACTAGCATGATTAAATATACAGTAGTCCTGCCTTACCCACAGCTTTACTTTCTACAGTTTCAGTTACCTGTGGTCAACTGTGGTCTGAAAATAGCAAGATATCTTGAGAGAGTAAGACAGCAAGAGGTCATAGTCATGTAACTTTTATTGCAGTACATTGTTATAATTCTATTTCATTGTTATTGTTTTTTAAAGAATGTTCTTAGTCTCACACTATTATTGTAAATCATAGGTATGTGTATATGTGAAAAAACATACCATTCTCACTATAGTTTTCAGGCCTCTGCTGGAGGATCTTGGAACATATCCCCTACAGACAAGGCGGGTGTAGGGGGGGCCACTACTGTACACAGGCAAACTTTTAGTTCTTTTAAAATTTTAATAGTCCAATATCTATTTTAATGTACTTTAGGAACCTGTAATTGTCACACCAAACCCACCATTTTGTGAAAAGTATTGTTTAGGACAAGAGAATAATAATAGGTAGTTCATAGCACTGGTGGCAAACAAATATGACAAAAATCATGAAAATAAAAAGTAGGTTAAATGTTGTCTTTGAAGGGTTAGGAGAGCTAGTTGAGAGCCCTGTGAGAACGGGAGGCTTAACAGGGGATAGGTGCCTGGGGAGGAGGAGGGTTGCCAAGGGGAAGCAGAAGGGCTCTAACAGGAAGGTGGGAGGTCTGCCAAGAATTAACCTAAAACTTTTCCTGCACTGACCCAGGTTTAATTGGTCCAAGGACCAATCTTTTGCATAAGAAGAGTGAATGATGGCTATCTGCCATTTGTCATAGAATAAGATTTAAGAGGCTCTAGAGAGGTTCCTCTACTCAAATTCACTGTAACGCCCCCTCCCACCCCCCCACCCCCCCACCCCCGGTTTTACTTTGTCATGTTATCCAAACCCCCATTCATTTGAGCTTACTTTCATTAATAAACTCTTTTCATATTGTAAATACTCTTGGGAGAGCTGTCAGTCATTCACAATTTAGTAAGATCTGTATTTAGACTGCCTTCCCCAAAGCACTTAGGCTGAAATCAGACATGTGACTTGTTAGAATTTTAATGAGCAGAGGCAAGTGAAGGCAGGCAGGGGTGCTGACTGTGTAGGAGAGAAGGAACAGAATATAGGGTGTGTGTGCTAACATGGAAGAGAGGGATTTATTTTATTGAAGGCTGCCAAAGATCTTCCAAGTAGGTTTCTTCACCATTTTGTATGTTTGGCCCTGGAGGTTAATACTGGAAACAGAACACTGCCTGCAACAGATCATGAAAAGGTGTTCTAGTTGAACCCTCAGAGAACGGATGCTATTCTGTTTCCTTTACATTTGCCAACAGCAGACAAAGGCACTTACCTAGTTTGACCACAAAGTTGATAAATCTCTGGATACAAAACTAGAAAGAAACAGAGATCTGTAGTCAGTATTACTGAACTATGAAAACAATACATATAAAAAATTTGGAAGCGAAATTACAGAGGCCCTGAAAGGTCCACACAAGTTTTCAGGAGGTCTGTCAGAATGGAGAAAAATAGCAGGGGGGATGCTGAGGACCCATCCGGGATAAAGTAAGATCTTTTTATACACACAGACTTTACAGAATGGGCCTATGCAGAAAAGATGCTTCAATGAAGGGACAGTACAAGAGATTAAGTTGGGTAATGGACTCCTTATCCATCTAGCTTATGTAAACTTACCAGCTAATGCAGTGGCTTTCAAACTGAAGCTAAGTAGATCTGGGGTATCTTCTAAGATGTCTAAGGGGCACTTGGCCAGGGCTAAGAGGATCAATTTCTAGATCCTCAACTTCTATTAAGTGCTATTTTTAAAAATTGATCAGCACAAGAATTTGCATGTAAGGGAGCTACAGATCATCCTTTTCTATTTGCCCCTTTTTTCATAGTTCTTTTCCTGCTTTTGGAAAAAAATAAAGACATACCTACAATATCACTGCCTTAGGACACCTCTGGGGCACCAAAAAGGGGCAAATTAAAATGTTAGTACTGGCATTGATAAAGAAAGTGACAGTGATTCCTCCAACAGGTAGATAACAAGTCCTCTTGAAAATCAGGTTTTCAGTTCTTTGCTTTCAGCACTGCTATGCGCATTGACAGCTGAAAATCATCAAATGATTAAGCATTCTGTGATTTTAACATGTGACTCACAAAATGCTCAAAGAATTGAGTGACTCTGTTATAACAAAACTTTTTCCATTCTTTTCCATTCTATTCTTTAATTTATAAAAACGTGATTTTGTGGTACTTATTTTTCTAAGAACAAACAAAAAAACCTGAGATAGTATTGATGGTGAACCTTAACTCATCCTGGTACTAAGTAACATTCATCCATGAATTCATGAACAAAGGATAAAAACAAAAGTCCCCTCTATCTCATTAAAGAGATGCATTTTCTTTCTTTCTTTTTTTTTTTTTTTTTGAGACAGAGCCTTAAGCTGTCCCCCTGGGTAGAGTGCCGTAGCATCACAGCTTACAGCAACCTCCAACTCCCGGGCTCAAGTGAGTGTCCTGCCTCCACCTCCCAAGTAGCTGGGACCACAGGCACCCACCACAACACCTGGCTATATATATATTTATTTTTTTGGTTGCAGCCATCATTGTTGTTTGGTGGGCCCTGGCTGGATTCAAACCCGCCACCTTAGGTGTATGTGGCTGGCACCTTAGCCACTTAAGCCACAGGCGCCAAGCCAAGAGATGCATTTTCAATAACATTTATAATGCTTTTATGTTGAAAAGTATTTGTCGGAATTAGAAGATATTTATGTTGTTTTAATTAACTATATACTAGAAATAAAATTCAATGTAGAATAAAACTTTACTACTCAGGGCCTTACAAATGTATATGTGTATGGTCTTCCCTCATACACCAAAACTGTAGCATATTATGTTTACTATTCTGCTTTTTTCTATTAAATATATCATGTAGATCTTCCCAGATCAGAATATATAAAGCTACCTCATTCTTTTAAAGGTTTGTCTATAATTCCATTGCATAACTTGATCACAATGCATTTAACAATTGGCTTATGGATAGATATTGAGGCTGTTTTTGTCTTTTGCTATCATGAACAAATCTGCAAGGAGTGTTCCTGTCCATGTAAGTACAGCAGATGTCATTTAAGTCTATGAGAGTGAATGAGGTAGGTTTAGCTCTATTTTTTTTACTTGTCTGTTTCTTCACTTGGGAATTGGGCCAGCCAATGAGAGAAGCCATTAGGTAGAAGGGGCAACATTATAGGTGCTTCCTAGTTTACTCCACCTATGATTTCTCTGTCCTTCAGCTCAGAACAGGTTAGAATTTTCAGAAATAACATTTCAAGGCAACTAAGGAGGAAAGAAACTACAAGTGCCAGGAGATGGCAGAGTCTGCACAATTCTGACTTCTTATCCTAATTTTAACCAAAGTCTTGTCAATGTTTAGTTCTGTTGACAGAGTTTCCTAAATCCCCACCTTGTGCCTGCTCTTAGCTTCCCCTGCTCTGGAGACAAAGCAGAGATATATCATGTATAGATATAACTGTGTAAACACGAGGAAGCAGATGTATGCTGGCTTGGCTTGGAGGCCTAAGGCTGAGGAATAATTATGATGAATTATGAATGATTTCATGGATTCTGCTTCCTTGCGGTCTCTCTGGGTTGGAGCTGTGGGTCACTCCCTCTAACCCCTAAGGATGTTTTGCACTTCTGCTCTGTAATCTCTGATTATCCTGCTGGCAGCTTGTCCTGTTCAAAAGTTTCCACATCAGAGCTTTATTAGGACAAACCACTCTGTCCGATCTTGGTGATGCCCTCCCATTCCCACTTATTTTCCTGGGATACTCCTCACAGCTGCTTACACTGTTCTGGAAATCCCTCTGCTTTACAGCCCCCCAAAGTCGTCTTCCTGTGCCTACTCTATTTCCTTCCATCTCATTCCATTTACACCTTAGAACCAGCTGTTGAGACTAGTTCTAGCTTTCAGCAAGGATCTTCTCGATGTAACATTAACAGCAGCCACCATTTCCTCTGGCGTCTTCCGGGTAACATGTCAGTGCCTGTTGCATTTCTATCCCTGTTTCAAAGCCAGCGTCTCCTTTTGGATCACCGACTAGGCCCTTGTGTCCTGCCAAGTGGATGTTTCCGGTTCTTAGCACATTTCCAGGGTGAACAGGACTCACTTGCCCTGACTTTGGATTAAGCCTTCTCCATTTTAAGTTACCAGCTTTATAACTTCCTTTTTCCTCTGATGACTCGGGGGTGATATTCTCAAGGGGGCAGCATGGAGTCATTTTTCCCAGAAATGTGATTTTACAATCACAAAAATACTTTGAAGAGAGCATAAAAATAAGATCCTGTCTAGGAGGCACAAAAAGAAGCATTCCTGTATGAGGCCTGTCCTGATTAAACATGTAGGGTTACATGGACAATGGGGACAGGTTTGGCTTTAAACAAGGAAAAGTAAGAAACAGAAGAAAGGTAAAGAAAGCAGTGGCTTGAAAGTTTTAATGAGGGCAAATATAGTATATGAATGTTGATAAGAGAGGAAAAAAAACAGAATCAAGTGGGGAAGGAAAAAGAGTATGATTGTGGGAAGGGAAGAAAATGTTTACCTGGTAATTCAGGGCTAAGGAGAAGTCCTTTCGTTCAAAAGCCTCCAACATCTGGTTTGTCTTCTTTCCCAGGTAGTTATAGGTACTGGCAAGACAATAGAAAATACTGCAGGTTCAATAGCTCAACAGGAAAGGCCCAGATTCCAAACCCTTTTATTGTTTAAAAGGGGAAAAATATGCACAGGTCTCCTGAAAGTCTGCTTTTGGGTTCTAATCTATTAGGGGATCAGACTGTCTTCTGTTCTGAGTTTTCTAGCAATACTAAGCAGTGTTGCAGATAAGGCAGAGAATACAGAAGTGGTTAAAGGAAGAAAAATGGGAAAAGGATAAAAATAGGAAGAAAAAGCAAATGAAAGATATAGGTATATTTGGTAGGGAGAAATTGAGGCCGGCACCTGCCCTAAGCACACACAGAGGCTTAATGCTAGATAAGAGCTGTAGATAAAATGTAGCGTCTGCTCCTCTCTGTAGCTGGGAGAAAGTAAAAATAAAAAAATATAAATTACAAAAATATAGCATCTGAGATGAGTCTTAAAAACTTTATGCTGAGAAATTGGGAGAATGGAGTCACAGTAAAAGGAGAAAATCTCAACAAATTACTTCCATTCCTTGCCAGCTTATATGTTACTTAGGGACTAGTTTCTATACAATAGTATCAATAATGATGATAATAATGAAACAAAGGACCATTTACTAAGTGCTTATTATATTACAGGTGCTTTTAAATCATGTCTAATCCTCTCAAAGCCCTATAAGCTAAGCTGGTTTCTATTTTACTCAAAGAAGGGGTGCAGAGTTGCTATAAAGATTTCCATCACTTCATGGTTCTATGACAAGTCAATAAAAATAAAGTTGAGAATAGTTATTCAATCTCATAAAATGTTCTCACAGACTTAAGAAAAAAAAATCTCTAACTCTAAAAATAAAGACAAATCTTAGACTTATGACAGAATTATTAGAGAAATCAGCAAGGTACAAGGTTTATAGAGATTCTTGATAAGGACATTTCTCCAGTTTCTTTAAAGATGAAATAAAAGTAAGTCAGTATCAGAAGATGTATTTATCTTGATGTACCAAGAACAGAAATGTCATTGGTCCTTGTATATGTAGACCCTGGGTCAATAGCAAGGGATTCCAGGAATGTGAAGCTCACATTATCTTCTGGTGATAAAGTAAGGAAGAATAATGTCTGAGGAGTTTCAGAAAACTAAAATTTGAATTGCAGTGGTCTTTGATGTAACCTTAAGGTGATTATAATTAAGACAAAATGAAGTCTAACCAAATATGCTTTGCTTATAGATAATGTTGACTGAATTAAAATGTCTCACATGGCCAAAAAAGTAAGAATTTCCAGGGGAAAAAAGGTTCCATGGTCAGCAAACCCAGAATTCAGGCTTCCTTGGTAGAAATGACCCTGCAGCTACAAAGGATGCCACAGGCCATCTTGGTTAGGTGAACAAGCCATTAAGATTATCAAGCTCAAACATTCTTCCTCAAACCTATGCACACCAAGAACATGTTATGAGTATCACTTTGCTTCAGTTAATGTAAAACCTCGATCTGCTTGCAAGCATATTCTAATGAATTAGGTTGACATGTGCAATGGATACGCTAATTGAAATTTTTCTGCTTCTGAGTAGCCACTGAGTGTATCCACAGCTGGTTGAACATGAGGCGGACATGTGATCAGGCAGTATTAGGTGTATCCATCACTGGACAACTGCATGTTGAAGCAGAGAGAGCCCATTAGGAAAAACGAAAAAGATGAGAAATAAAGAGATGTATAGAGAGATGCAGAGGTGAGAGCCTCTGGAAGACCACAGATGGAGGATGATATTCCTTGGCTATTAAGAACTTTGCAGTTCCTAATTTTCATCCTTTTTGAGGCCTGATTACACCTCCTTTTCTTGGACTCTAAGTAATTTGCCAGTATTTTATAACTTATCTTCTTTAACTTAAGTTACTTTGAATAGGTCTCTGTTATTAGTAACCAAATAATTTCAGACAAAGACAGTGTCAGTCCATCTGTGAGACAATGATCACCAGGGCTACAGCACCAAGGGTCAGCTACTGCTAAGTTATAGGGCTGTGCATGCCCTCAGCTCATGTGCTCCTATGTCTTACCTCTACCTGCAACTGATGCTTGTAGATAACAGTGACTGAGTTTCTAACAGACTGATAAAGCCCTACTTAATTCCCTTTTAGCAGACAAATGTTGGAAAGAGAGGCAATTTCTACTGGAAAGGATGTACATGCAAGAAGTGTAGCTATTCTGGTGATAAAAGTCTCCCTGGGGGACTTTAAATTTATAATCATTGGGAAAAATGAGTCATGCTCACCTGCCCACTGCTCCAGTTGCTCCCATCACCAGCGCACTCAACAGTTGCTAATCAGAAACAGATAAGGAGTATTCACTTTTATGAAAAAAAGAAAGGAAAGAGATGCTACTACTATACAGACAACTACAGAAGTTGTTTGAGAGGGAAACTGACCTGCTGCAATATGCTAAGAGGTGACTTACCTCATCCACACCAAAAAGGAAAGCAAACTGCTGCTGGCGATTCTGATCAACACATTGCCCGAAGTCTAAGAGATCTGTGTCACTGAATTTCAGCCCTCGGAAAGTGGGGATCTTCTCCTGAATGCCATCCAACAATTCCTCAGCACGAACTGCTCAAAACAATAAATGCCTCATCAGTCTGTATACCTCTGAGAAATATGTGTATGGATTAACATCACATATAGTCCCACACATCTGCACTGAGCTGCCATAGGCTCGTGTCAGCTGGAGCTTACTGCAGACTGGGCATAATCACTTGCCCCTGCCTAGTAGCTCCTATGTACTTGTCAACTCATAATCCTAAACTTTGTGTTCCTTAAAGACAGTAGATAGATATTTATGATATATTTGGTCTTGGCCCATAGTTCCTGAGACAGAGCTCTTAAAACCCTTATAGACAGGGGTGCTAAAACAAATACTTTGGTCTTCGATCCTGGTTCCTGACATAAAGCTCCTAAGACTTGTGTAATATCATGAGTAATGGGAACATCTAACACAAAGCTCCTAAATCCCTTGGAATCTCCAAAGTAGTAAGAGCCCTTCTGTGTGCTATTGTGCTGATGGAGGGCTGGGTCTCTGGGAAAGCTTCAGAATGGGGGCTGGTTGCTAGTGGAACCAACCACATGATTAGAGGGTTGGCACTTTCAATCACACCTTAATCTCTGGGGAGGAGAGAGGGGCTGAAGGTCGAGCTGATCTCTCACAGCCAATGATATAATCAATCATGCCTACATAACAAAACCGCCATAAAGCTCCAAAAGACAGCATTTGAAGAGCTTCTGGGTTGCTGTATAAATGGTCCTTGGAAGGTGGTTTGCCTGGAGAGGGACTGGAAGCTCCATACCCTTCTCATATACCCAAGCTTCTCTTTGTGGGGCTCTTTATCTGTATCCTTTATAACATTCTTTGTAATAAATAGGTGTAGTAAGTAAAGTGTTTCCTTGAGGTCTGTGAACTACTCTAGCAAATTAATCAAACCCAGAGAGGAAGTTGTGGGAACCCTGTTTTATAGCCAGTTGGTCAGAAGCCTAGGTCCCAATCTGGGACTTGAGGCTGACACTTGAAGTGGGGGAAGTTTTGTGGGGACTGAGTTCTTAACCTGCAGGATCTGATGCTAACTCTAGTTCAATAGTGTCAGAATTAAACTGTAGGACAACCAGTTAGTCTCTGGTGGAGAACTGGTTGTTAGTGAGGAGGAATCCCCACATACATTTTGGTGACCAGAGGCGAAATGTTTTGTTTGAATGGTGTGAGAGTAGAACGTAGTAAAAAACAGTTTATCTTTTCCTCAGAATGTTTATAAAACATAGCCTCCCATTTTTTCTTTTATGGAGTTTAGAATAGAATGGAACTTAAAAAAAATCTGCTAAGAATTTTCATCTAATCATAAAAAGCTTCTCACTGGAGAAATACAGTAATAACAAAGAAAAGCTAGAAGAAAAGTCAGAAGAGATCTGAGTACCTTCCTATGTGTTTGGCACTGAGAATATAATAGGTACCAGGTAGACATGGTCTTGGCCTAGAGGGACTTACAGTCTCGAGTATTCTCACAGAAGTAAGGGGGTGTGTGTGACAGAGACACAGGTGTCTGCTACAGGTGCCTAGAGGTCAGCCTTTACTTTACACTTAGCAACTTTCATTATAAGGTGGTGTGAATTATTGATAAGAGCTGGGATGTTAGAGTGATATTCAGAAGCAATTGGAACTGCCCAGTCAACTCCCAGCTATGCTTTTGTGGCATGGGGTAGGGTGCATAGAGTGGGAGTTTCTTAGTAAAATAGGGTAAGATGTGAGATTTGGAAGGAATGAAATATCAAAAGCCGCAGCACTTACTTTTTACCCCTGTCAAGGCAGGAATGTGATAGTAATAAAATGGCAATGCAGGGGCGGCAGCAGCCACCTCCTTTAGGAAATTAATCAGGACATCTGAAAGAACAGCATAGTGTAAACAAATATGAAACAGTGGCTTTCCCTGGTGGAAAAAACAAATCATGTAATGAAATGCAATCATCCTTCTCAGAAACTGAAAATACTGTTGTTTTTTTTTAAATTTCAGATTAACACAAGGGTACAAATGTTTAGGTTACATTGTTTTCATTTCTAAAGTAAAGTTCAAGTTGTAGTTGAGCCCTTCACCCATGCTGAATACCATCACATTGTGTACGTTAGGTGAGATCCCTCCAATCACTTTCTCCCCTGCTACCTCCCCTCTCCTTCCTCTCTCCTTCACCTTGCTAGACTATACTTGTGTATTATTTTTGGTGTGGGCATGTAGTTGTTTATATATTGGTTTCATATTAGTAATAATACATTGGATACTTTTTCTTTCCATTTTTGAGATATTTTACTAAGAAGAATGTGCTTCAACTTCATCCAAGTAAACTGAAAAGAGGTAAAGTATCTTTTCTTATGGCTGAATAGTATTCTATGGTATCCGTATACCACAGTTTGTTAATCCATTCATGGGTTGATGGGCACTTGGTTTGCATCCATGTCTTGGCAATTGTGAATTGAAGTACAAAGAACATTCTAGTGCTTGTGATAAAATGATGTTTTTTTCTTCTGGGTAGACATCTAGTAAAGGAATTGCGGGATCAAATAGGTCAACTTTTAGTTCTTTGAGAATGCACCATACTTCTTTCCATAGAGGTCATATTAGTTTCAATCCCATCAGCAGTGCAAAAGTGTACCCTTCTCTCTACATGTACACCAGCATCTGCTGATTTGGAATTTTTTGATGTGGGCTAATCTTACTGGAGGTAGGTGATATCTCAGAGTGGTTTTGATTTGCATTTCTCTGATCATTTTGGGATGATGAGCACTTTTTCTTTTCTTTTTTTTTTTTTTTTGAGACAGAGCCTCCAGCTGCCCCCCTGGGTAGAGTGCTATGGCATCACAGCTCACAGCAACCTCCAACTCCTGGGCTTAAGCGAGTCTCCTGCCTCAGCCTCCCAAGTAGCTGGGACCACAGGTGCTTGCTACTCAGAAGGACTAAAAAGACCTAACATACTTGGACACCATAAAAAGTTTCCACAGAGAAAGCAATACTTTGATATTTTGGAAATTCAGAAGACAGTATTTCCGTAAAATCTCTCTAATTCTGCACTTACTCAAACTTGACTATATAGTCTCAAAATTGCCCATCACTTATACTCCTTTCTTTTGAGAAAAATAGTGCCATGTTTTGCTATGTGACTTTGTCATTCTACACAACAGACTCCTAACCAAAACACAGGCATGTACAGATCGACCATGGGCTTGGTGCATGACCCAATCAGATTATTTGGCAAAATAATCAGTCTTTTAATGTGGTCACTTTTCTGAATCCAGGGAGAATAAATATTCCAGAGAACCACTATATCATCACAACTTCAGGCCTCCAGTCCATAGGACTTTGCTTTCCTGAATTAAGTATAGCCATTTTAAATGGAGGCAAGAAACAGTAGACCATGTGGGGCACTGTACATTTAGACCTATCTACTGATTACCTTTGTTCCGTGGCTTGAGAAAGAAAGGTGCAATGACAGCAATGCCATCGGCGCCTATTTCTGCTGCATGTTGGGCCTTTAAAGGAAGAGAGAAGTGAAATACTGAAATAAGTGATTTATTACAGTCACCTACAGCCTAGATACTAGAGTTCACTAACAAGCTCTTTAGGTCTGCCAACTGAAACACCACTGGAGAGTAGAAAAATGAGCCAAATTTAATGATAAATATCATTGCCAGGAAAATCCCAGGTTGCAAAGCAGGGATCCCTGGCGAAGGTGAGATGTGCACTTAATCTCATACTTCTCCATAGTTTTGTCAGTACAAAAAAAAAACACATCTTGCTAAGGAGACAAGTGGTTCATTCTGATAAATGATAATTGCTCATAGAGATACCTGCTGATGTAATTTCTCTTCTGCTATTCAGCCTACTGGATGACACTATATTTTCTGTTCAATGATACAACAGTCATATTTTAAAATTTGTATTAAAGATTGTATGCATGGGGCAGCACCCGTAGCACAGTGGTTACAGTGCCAACCACGTACATGGACGGTGGTGGGTTCAATCCTGGCCTGGGCCAGCTAAACATCAATGACAACTGCAACAACAAAATAGCCAGGCGTTGTGGCAGGTGCTTGTAGTCCCAGCTACTTGGGAGGCTGAGACCAGAGAATTGCTTAAGGTCAAGAATTTGAGGTTGCTGTGAGCTGTGACACCACAGCACTCTACTGAGGGCGACATAGTGAGACTCTGTTTCAAAAAAAAAAAAAAAGATTGTATGCAGTTGGGAAAGGTTTGCACCAGGGTTCTTATGCTTTTTCAAATTCCTCCAGAAACAATTAACATTTCCTCTCACGGGGACCTTATAATTCAAGTAGAGTACCTAAATCTATCACATTGTAAGACAGTTGTGTATGGTGACTCTCCTCCAAATAGGGTGTAAATTCCCTGAGGGGAGGGGTCAGATCTTGTTCACTCCTGAGTCCAGGACAATCATGGTGCTGGGCACAGGCAGGCACTCAGTAGATGCTTATTGATTATTTCAGAACATTCCCCACTACCTAAAAGTGGGACAGGGCTTCCTTCTGAGACTTTAACTTGTAATATTTGTATTGAATAAAGGTGATCAACTTTCTGCAGAAGTAAACTAGGACAGTTAAAAAGAGAACATTGAGATATAGCCCAAAGACCAATCAAGACATTGGGTATAATTTCATTCGCCTAGAATCAGAGTGAGATATATTTGAATCATTTGTTTAGGAAAAGAGGAGACAGGCAACCTAAGCTGAAAGTAAGGAAAAAAGGAAACACTGAGACAGCTGCTAGTAATGTCCATTCAAGCATCATCCAATGGAGAGCAAGGGCTACAGAGGCCAATGTAATTGTCTCCTTGGCAACACTATGCCATATGCCAGGAGATCATCCTTATACCAGAAGACTATCTCTATTTCAAGATTACCTCTATATTATTCTCGTGTTCAGCCTAATGAATAACGTGGCCTTTCATGTCATGACAAGACAATATTTTAAAATTTACATATTAGAAAAGAAAGCAGTTGAAAGAGAAGAAAAAGAAAAAATATTCCCTATACCATGCTACCTTTGTTGAAAGACCTTTTATAAGATCAAATCAAATCCCCAAATTCTGGTTCTAGGCTTAATAGTCTAGTAATACTAGAGGCTTGGGGCTTGCCTAAGAGCACCGAATTGCAATTTTTTAAGTATATGTTATTCATACCATTTCTATATACAAATAATAGGAAAAACCATCAAAACAAAACTCATCAAGATGATGTTGGGCTAGATAAAATCATTTTACTCTTTCGAGTTAGACTATCTAAATTTTGGAAACATGGTCAATCTGTAGCAATCCAGGCCTTAGACTTTCTGGTAAACAGTTCTAAACATCTCTGTGCCTTCTTTTCTTTTCTTTTCTTTTCTTTTTTTTTTTTTTTGAGACAGAGCCTCAAGCTATCCCCCTGGGTAGAGTGCCATAGCATCACGCTCACAGCAACCTCCAACTCCTAGGCTCAAGCAAGTCTCCTGCCTCAGCCCCCCAAGTAGCTGGGACCACAGGCGCCCGCCACAGCGGCTGGCCATTTTTTGGTTGCAGCCAGCCTTGTTGTTTGGCAGGCCCAGGCTGGGGATTCGAACCCGCCACCTTAGGTGTATGTGGCTGGTGCCTTAGCTGCTTGAGCCACAGAAGCCGAGCCTGTGCCTTCTTTTCTTAACCTATTCACCTAGGCCTCAAAACTACCACATCATCTGCTTTTCTGTTAACAACTTTAACTTCTTCCTCCCTAGGTTTTGCACTACCTAATTTGCTAATCCCTAAACTTAGAGCAACCTAATTGTCTGCATTCTTGTTTCTATGTTCTGGCTGAAGAGTACACCCAGAAAAAAATTCCACAACTGTGTTGAATGGTGATATGACAGATTTATGACTTACAACTTTAGTTGGTTTTCAGCACCACTAAGCAATCCTTTCCTGTTTCAGCTCTCTCATCCTTTCTGTCAAGGTAGCATATCACATTTAACCACCCAAGCCCTTATTCTTTTATCCCCTTTGTGTCCAGCAGATGGCCCTGCCTTCTACTTAACAGAGAAAACTGAAGTTGAATCAAGTTCTGCAAGTCTGTCCTTACCTGCAAACTCAGCTACATCATTCCTTGGAGGAAGGTGCCTTGTCTCCTGTCCCACAGTACCGTTGCCCTGGGCTACAGCTTCTTCTTTGTGGCACAGTGCCTCCTTCCAGACAGTAAGTCCCTGAGGCCCCACACCTTATCTTTTTAGGCACTATTATCTACCATATAGCAAAAATGGTCTTGATTTTAACTTCAGCCTAAAAATGGAAGCTCCAGGTGCCCCGTTAGCACAGTAGGTAGTGCTTCAGTCTCATAAAAATGGAAGCCCCTTGAATTGTCTCTCCCAGACAGATTCCCATACATACCAGTTCTTGTGACTCCCTCAAGCTCAGGGCCCCTACGTGAATCACCACCTGATCCAGCCTGCAAGAGAAAACACTGCTGCATCCCTTGAAGTTTAGAGGAACACAGAAGGACTGGTTTCAGCACTTAGCTGATGCTTTGTTAATCTCAATGTCAAGACTATTAAATTCAATAGGGATCTATTTAAAATTAAGCTAATTAAAAGGTGTATGGTGATATTTTTAATGTAGGCTACCAATATCAAAGTCTAATCATGTTACTGAGAGGCTGGTTGTGATTAGAGAGCTCCCAGGATGATTCAACCCACAGCAGAGAAGATTCAACCCCACAGAAAGGTCTTTAAAGACAAAGTTAAAATTGTACTTCATTTCTTCTGTACTGTGGGAATGCAGCTCTTCCTGCATGCTTAGTTTACAGCCAGTGGGAAGGTGGTATGTTTTCATAGTGTCATGGGGGTTTCATACTGCCAGCAGGAGAAATATCTGCTAAAAACTGTTGAACATGCACAGAAATGAGGTTCATCTCTCATGAAATTAGAGGCAGAGGACCCCAGGGATAACTTAGTCCATTATTATTATCTTATAGGTAAGCACACTAGGGTCTGTAGAATACATGCTACAGGTCTTTTATACATGGTCTTATATACATGCTTATATACAAAAATGGCTTTAGGCTGTGATGAAAGACATACAAATTAAAAATCAATTCTAAAGGAAATAAGGGATCTGCTTTAATAATGTTTAAAATTGGCGCCTGTGGCTCAAGTGGCTAAGGCGCCAGCTACATACACCTAAGGTGGCAGGTTCAAATCCAGCCCAGGCCCGCCAAACAGCAATGATGGCTGCAACCAAAAAATAGCCAGGCGTTGTGGCAAAGGCCTGTGGTCCCAGCTACTAGGGAGGTGGAGGCAGGAGACTCGCTTGAGCCCACGAGTTGGAGGTTGCTGTGAGATGTGATGCCACAGCACTCTACCCAGGGGGATAGCTTGAGGCTCTGTCTCAAAAAAAAAAAAAGTTTAAAATCAATAGACTATGTGTCAGACCTTACATATGGCTTTTGTAAATAAATGATGTTGTATATATTTATATAAGAGTGCTTTGCACATATATGGGACTGGCTAAATCTTATTGACCTAGATCAAATGTAAATAAAAAGAAAAACCCAAAATGAATCCAGCCCCAGGAAAAAAATATGATTGGGAGTTGGTGCAATATAGATGTTAAGAACTTACATGCCAGCTCGGCGCCTATAGCTCAACCGGCTAAGGCACCAGCCACGTACACCTAAGGTGGCGGGTTCGAATCCCCAGCCCGGACCCGCCAAACAACAATAATGGCTGCAACCAAAAAATAGCCGGGCGTTGTGGCGGGCGCCTGTGGTCCCAGC
>CAUYTI010147453.1:0-20247 GCA_963575145.1 Galago senegalensis
CGGGCGCCTGTGGTCCCAGCTACTTGGGAGGCGGAGGCAAGAGACTCGCTTGAGCCCAGGAGTTGGAGGTTGCTGTGAGCTGTAATGCCAGGGCACTCTACCCAGGGGGACAGCTTGAGGCTCTGTCTCAAAAAAAAAGAAATATGTCAAGCGTAGGTTGTAGAGAAGAAAAACATAACTTACACATCCACACTAAAGGTTCTTTAGCTATGTTGCAGATAAATCAAGATGATCCTAATTTACTGTTTTAGCCTTTCTCCTGACAGCCATAGGAGAGAAGGAGTGTTAAGATTTCATGATTGTCCATTGTTAAAGGTTTATTTTCCTGCCTTAGTGCCAGGCATTGTGCTGTGTGCTAGCTAGAGAACTGTCTGGTAGTACTTTGTGAGATATGAAGAAGTCAAAAATGAGTAATTGTACCCTACCTTATTCCAAAAGAATTTGAACCAGTTTGGAAATTTGGAAAGATAAATTTTTGGCCTTCAGCTCTCTCAAAATAATTCTCATCTCCAGAGCTCCAAATTCTATAGCTGTTCTCTGCATTCATTCACTGGGCATTTATAGACCTGTCATGTGTTAAATGCTATACTAACCAATTTTTTGATGCTGACAGAAAAATGAAGTATAAGGACCCCGATTCACTGGGGACAAATTCTGGATGATATCACTTAAAATAGGAACAAGCCCAAGTGATTATCATCTATAGATAAAGAAAAGGTTTTATTTGTTTTTTTTTTTTTTTTTTGAGACAGAGTCTCACTTTGTCACCCTCAGTAGAGTGTTGTGGCATCATAGCTCACAGCAACTTTGAACTCTTGGGCTTAAGCAATTCTCTTTACTCAGCTGCCTGAGTAGCTGTGACTACAGGCGCCCACCACAGTGCCAGCTATTTTTAGAGACAGGGTCTTGCTCTTGCTCAGGCTGGTCTCCATCCCATGAGCTCAAACAGTCCACCAGCCTTGGCCTCCCAAGAGCTAAGATTACAGGCGTGAGCCACCGCGCCCAGCCAAATAAACAAAACTTTGAACTGTGGATCTTACTTTAAGGTGCTAAATATCTATTGAAACTGTCTTCCTCATAATATGAGAAAAATTAAAATAAGGGCCATATGTCTGTAGTATGATTGGCAGAAAAATGTGAATATCAAAACTGAAAGTTACAAAAGGATGAATTGTGGGTTCCTGAATATTGAAATTCCCAAGAGTAGTAACAAATTAGTTAAAGGCGTCAATTTAGTCATAATTATGTAAGACAGCTTTAATTCAAGTATGTATCAATACTGTTTAAATTTTTTTTCATTTTTTTCCAGATTCCCCACAGATGAAAACATCAAAAGAGAATGGGTATTAGCAATGAAAAGACTTGATGTGAACGCGGCAGGCATTTGGGAGCCTAAGAAAGGAGATGTATTGTGTTCGAGGCACTTTAAGAAGACAGATTTTGATAGAAGTGCTCCAAATATTAAACTGAAACCTGGAGTCATACCTTCTATCTTTGATTCCCCATATCACTTACAGGTTTGTTTATGAGATATTGCCTAACACCAGTAGTCGCTTTCTATGATTCTGTTGAAGAACCTTTACCGCTCTTCTAACATTTTTATCGTTTATGTATTTGAAGTTCATTCTTTGAGTCTTTAAATTTATAGACTGTAGCTTCAGCTTTTATAATGTATAGCAGGAGTTTTTCTTTTTCTTTTTTTTACTAGTAACCATTCAAATAGTTGTACTTTACTAAGGTTTGGTGAAGTAGACTGACTTTAGGATTGGCGTGACTCAAGATTTGCATCTAAAAAGTGGAGATTAACATAAGAAGGCTGAACTCAAGTTTCAATTTGACAGTCCTCAGCATTGGAGCAGATATCAAGAGCATCACTCACAAGATAGATAAAGTGTACTTCTAAAAACCACTTATATTCAAGCTTAAAGCATAGGAAGGACCAAAAGGAAGAAAATCAAAAGAGAAAGATAAGGAAAGGAGAGAAGAGGTCAGAAAGGAAGTAGAAGGACTGCATAAATTCTTACTGAATTCTCTTTTTTCTTAGTGATAGTGCCATTGGTCAGCTGCTTCACTCTCACTGCTTCTTTTGACTTCATATACTTAATAATGAATTTGTCTCCAGAAACTGTAGACTGATTGATTCCAACGTTATGTTTAAGGAGAGCCTCAACTAAAAGGTGCCTCCTTCTTGACAACTGGGAACAAGAAGTAGCCAAAAGCACACCTGATCCCATGCAGTCTCAGTCACTGTCTGTGGTTGCACCTGAGTGATCAAGTGCAGACTGCCTCACTTTCTAACAGTTAATTAATGTACAATAACTTGAGCAATTTCCTTTAAAAGTTTTTTTTTTTCCTACCAGCAAGTTGTCATCTAACTGTAATGTTAAAAAGATCTTAAGAAGGGCTTGGAGCCCATGGCTTAGTGGTTAGGGCACCAACCACATGCACTGGGACTAGTGAGTTCAAACCCAGCCAGGACCTGATAAACAATAATGACAACAATAACAACAACAACAAAAATAGCCAGGCATTGTGGCGGGTGCCTATAGTCCCAGCTACAGGGAGGCTAAGGCAGGAGAATCGCTTAAACCCAAGAGTTTAAGGTTGCTGTGAGCTGTGACACTATGGCACTCTACTGAGGGTGACAAAGTGAAACTCTATCTCAAAAAAAAAAAAAGATCTTAAGAAATAGCATAATAAATCAAACTAAGTTACTTTCAAACATTTTTTTCTTATAATAAAATTTTTATTATAGGAAATTAGAAGGAAAAATAAAGTTAGTAATACATAATCTAGAGATATGACTGGGAATACTTTGATGTTTATCTTTCCAGCCATTTGTGTGTTTTGTATAAATTTGTATATGTTTTTATAGATAATCTTAAGAAAATAGAATCACGCTGTACATCCCTTCCTTAATTTGTTTTTATATATTTGTATAGTGTTTACTATGTGCGAGGCACTATTCTAAACACTTTACGTGTATGTTAACTCATTTAATTCTTGAAACAACCATATTATTAGTCTCGTTTTACCACTGAGAAAACTGAGGTTACAGAGCTGGGATGCCTTCCCCAACCACGATCACAGAGCTATTCAATTGCAGAGGTGAGGTTTGAACCCAGGCATTTTGACTCTAGATTGTACTATTATCTGCTACTCTCCAGGACATTAAATATTTTCCCACAACAATGGCTTTCAAACTTTAATCTACTTAAGCATTATCCAAGGAATTTGCTTAAAACACAGAAACTTTCGCCTCACTCCTTGAGAATTTTATTTCATAAGTTTCAGTGAGAGTCCAGGCATCTGTACTTCAGCAAGCACCCCACATGATTGGGCTGAAGATTTATGGATCACGTGTTTAAGAGAAACCTATACAGACTCAACGTTTTTAGCTAAACGTTATATTGAACACATATGGAAAAGTGCATGCATTAACTATACAAATTGAATGAATTTTCATAAAGTGAATACACTCATGCAACTCCTCTCAGACCAAGATAAAAAACTTTCCCAGTTCCCCAGAAGCCTTCCTTATTCTCTTTCCCAGCTGCCATATGCACACCAAAGATGGCTATCCGGACTTCTATTCCTGTTAATTACAAATGGATCCCTGGTTTCTTTAGATCAACATTTTGTTGTATGGTTCATCCCCACAGTGACATGGGATAGTAGTCCGTTTATTTCTTTTGCTGTATATTGTTCCATCACTGTCAATAAACTAGTTTTAGCATTCTACTGTTGACAAACGTTTGGGTGGTTTCTCAGTTTGGAGGTATTGTACATGATGCAGCTACAGACATTTTTGTCCATGTCTTTTGGTGCGCATATGTACACATTTCTATAGAGTATACATGCTTCTGTTAGGAATTGCTGGGTCCTAGGTTTGTGTATGTTTAGCACAAGTAGATATATGCCATAGTTTCCTAAAGTGGTTTTGCAAATTCCTAGCCCCACTATCAGCATGTAAAAGATTGTCTGGTTCCACATCCTTGCCAGTACCTGGTGGTGTCTTTTTCATAAAGCATTTTAATTGAGTATGTAGTAATTTTGCCTGTGAATGAACAGTAATTTACATATGCATCCTCACTGTTTTGTATAGTGATCGTCTTAAAGTACTTGAACAGCACTAAGATGACCATAATTGTTGATTTGAACATCATGCATATTCTTATTTCCTTGAACTAAATTTCTAAAAATAAAATTCTTGGATCAAAGATTATATTCATTTTTAAACCTTTGCTTTTCACACAGATTGCCCAAAGACTCACCAGAAAGTTGGTACCAAACTATCCCCTATGGGATATGTATAAAAGTATCTTATGTACCCTAATCCTTGGTATAAGTTGTGTTTTTAACCTTTGCTAACATTGATAAATGAAAATGCCATATTATTGTTGCAATTTATTTTTGGATGCTAATGAATGTACCAAGAATGTGAATCATTTAACTACCATCTATATTACAGTTACTTTTTGTTTGTCTTTAGTTCTAATTATGGCATTGATTTATTTTATTATTTTAAATGCTGACTTTTTTATATATTCTTTTATATTTTCTCTTGTTATATGATAGCCTTCCCTATATTTTTTCTAGCATCTCATGGTTTTACTTTTCATGTAAATTTTTAGCGTATAGAATTTAGTTTTGGTTTACTATAGAGGGGCCCAAAAAAGGTGCCAAAAAAAATGTATACACCTTTCGGGTGGCGCCTGTGGCTCAAAGAGTAGGGCGCCAGCCCCATATACCGGAGGTGGCGGGTTCAAAGCTGGTCCAGCCAAAAAGTGCAAAAAAAAAAGTATACACCTTTTAATGTAGGAAAAAACTATTAAAATGGTAATACTCAATATATGCTGATGACAAGAGATAAATACAAGTTACTTTTGAGGATCTCTTATAAAAGTCAGATGTGACTAAAGTAATATAATACAGTTTCTTTTTTTCTTAAAATGTGTATACATTTTTGGCACTCTAGATAAAGGCTATTACTGCTTTTTAATTGATTGATTTATACTGTATGATTTATAGCTGTTCTCCACTTACTTAGAATGCCACTTTTATCTTAAAGGCATTTACCTACTTGATCTATTTCTGTGTTTTTCTGTCTAGTCCTAAGAAAGTAGTATGCTATTTTAACTGTTGTTACTATATTACTGGGTTACTATATTTTTAATAGCTAGAAAGGTGTGCCCTCCCTCTTCTTGTCTCTTTTTTTAGGAAAGTTTGTGTTTTCCAGGTGAAATTTAGAGTTGTCAGGAAGTTCTTTTAAAATAAACAGAGTGGAATTTACTGACTTTTTTAAAAGCAATTTTCATGTAAAGAAATGTGGTACTTTATTATATACAGTTAAGAAGGAATAAAAATTTAAGAAAAAATATCTCAGTGATTGTTGCTAACTATTCTTAACAGGGGAAAAGAGAAAAGCTTCATTGTAGAAAAAACTTCACTCTCAAAACCCTTCCAGTCACAAGCCACAATCACCAGCTTGTTGGTGCTTCCTCCTGTACTGAAGAATTCCAATCTCAGTTCATTTTTGTAAGTAAGATTACTTACTGAGCTAATGTGTTAAGATGAATATGTCCTCTCCATTAGGATCAAACTTTTCAGAATTGTAGCAGAAATCTAGGGGTTTAGATGTTTGAGATTTTTGAAATATTTTTATTATTCAATATTAATTTTTTAATTTTAATATCCACAAATAACATTGCTTCTCAGGGTCATTGTAACTTACATCTTTGTAATAGCAATATAGAGGTAGGTGATTCTGTGGTTACATATTCAAAGTACACATTTGCAAGCATATTTCTACCAAGAAAATAATTCTTGTCTTTGGCTATTTCATTTGCTTTTTCTTTTTTTTTTTGAGACAGAGCCTCAAGCTGTCCCCCTGGGTAGAGTGCTGTGGCTTCACTGCTTACAGCAACCTCTAACTCCTGGGCTCAAGCGAGTCTGGCTCCGCCTCCCAAGTAGCTGGGACCACAGGCGCCCGCCACAATGCCCGGCTATTTTTTGGTTGCAGCCGTTATTGTTGTTTGGCGGGTCCAGGCTGGATTTGAACCCGTCACCTTAGGTGTATGTGGCTGGCGCCTTAGCCAGTTGAGCCACAGGCGCTGAGCCTCATTTGCTTTTTCTTAAAAAACAGCCATACATAAATGCAGTGTGTTCCAGCTTACATTTATTTATTCATTTTATTGCCTGTTTCAGTGAGAGTCAAATCTAGAATCCAGACTTGTTTTACTGTCTTCATAACTAGCTTTATAATAATTCTTAATATCAGATGGTGTTCTTTTTCAAAGTTGTCTTAGCTATTCTAGGTTCTTTGTTTTTTGTTTTTTTGAGACAGAGTCTCACCTCAGTAGAGTGCAATGGCATCACAGCTCACAGCAACCTCAAACTCTTGGGCTTAAGTGATTCTTTTCCTCAGCCTCCCAAGCAGCTGGGACTATAGGCACCAGCCACAATGCCCAGCTATTTTTTATTATTGTTCTTGTAGTTGTCATTGATGTTTAGCAGGCCTGTGCCAGGTTGGAACCTGCCAGCCCTGGTGCATGTGGCCAGCGCCCTAACCATTGAGCTGTGGGCTCAGAGCCGGTTCTTTGTATTTTTAATATGAATTTTAGAAGCAGTATATAAATTTCTACCCCAAAACCTGCCAGAATTCTGACTTGAATCAAGAAGACCATTTGGAAAAATTGACACCTTAATAACAGTAAGTCTGTCAAACATGAGCTCAGTATTTATTAGGACTTTATTAGGTCATTAAATATGAAATGTCCTATTTTGAATCAAAAGTTTAGTTTATTACATCTCAAACAAAAAGCAGTACAATTAACCAAAGTATTTGTCTAAATTGTCGACACGGTTTTGCCACCTTCACAGTAGCTTGTTTATATCAGCGGTGAGGAAGCCTGGGGAGTGGGTGGCAATGAAATTGCAAAAGGTGTTTTCCATGACTTGTTGAAAATTGAATATTTTTCCTTGCAAGAAGTGGCCCATAGCCTGGAAGGAAGTGGTAGTCAGTGGTGCAGGGTCTGGTCACTACGGGGGATTACACAGAGTTTCCAAGTCTAGCTTGTGAGATCGCATTGTCTGGCGAGAGGATTGTCCTGTCTTTGTCAACCAATTTTAGCCATTTAATCACAAGCATCCTCATCATTTCATCCAGCTGGTTGCAGTAGACATCGCTGTAATCCCTTGACCAGATTTCATGACGCTCTAGTGAACAATACCAGCACTCGACCACCAAACAGGCACCATTAGCTTTTTTGATGAAGTGTTTGGTTTGGGACTGTGTTTCAACACTTTGTCTTTATCCAACCTTTGTGCTGAATGCTTGTGATCAGCAAAAAGTCCTTTTTCGTCACGTATGATAATACAGTGTAGAAAAGTTCACCTTTATGTTGTGACAGCAAAGAAAGGCAAGCTTCGTGGTGATTTCTCTTCTGATACTCGTTTAATTCATGCAGAACCCCTCTATCCAGCTTCTTTACCTTGCCAATTTGTTTCAAACGGTCCAATATTGTTGGAATAGTAATGTCAAACCTTGCCACTAAATCACATGGATTCGCTTCCACTACAGCTTTCAGCTCATCATTATCCCCCTTGGTCTCAGGTCACTCATGGGGCTCATTTTCAAGATTAGAATCATCAGAATGGGACTTCTCAAACTGTCAACATACTGTATGTTCATGAGCCACATCCTTCCAACACTTCATTGACATTTCAAGCTGTCTGCACTGCTTTGGTTCCACAAAGGAACTCATATTCAAAAATAACACAAATGTTTGACTCATCCATGGTTTCACAAAAATTGCTCTAAAAAATTTTTAAAAGGCAAAACATGCATTTGAAAGAATGAAGATGTACCTTCACAATAAAAACAAGAAGTGTCAAGGTGAAATGTCAGAGATATCAACCGTCAAGCTTAGTACTTCAGGAAATTGGACATTTCATACTTAATAACCAACAGCTTCTCCCAGCATTGTTTTATGATTTTCAGGATACAGATCTTTTACTTTGTCACATTTATCCCTTAATATTTTAAATGTTTGGATGCTATTATAAATGATAAAATGATATTTTGTTTGCTGCTAACATGAGATATTATTTGGTTTTTCTATATTGATCTTGTATCGCAAACTTGATAAACTCAGATTACTAAATCATAGGAGCTTTTTTGTAGAAGCTATCGGTTTTTCCATGTAGATAATCATGTTCTCTATGATGATGACAGTTTTAATTTTTTTCTTCCTTTCTTATGCTGCCTTGAACCCCCAGGGCTCTGCAGAAGGGAAAAGCTGAGAGCTGACCTCCAGGCCTGGGTCCTGATCTGACGAGGAAGGCATTCGGTCCTTCACTATTAGATATGTTAGCTACACATTTTTCGTAAATACTTTTTATCAGGTTTAGAAAGTGGCCTTCTATTCCTAATTTGCTAAAAACTTTTATCAGAAATGGACATTATGTTTTGTCAAACATAACATTTTTATGTTTCTATTGAGAGATTTTTTTTTTTAGTTTCTTAGTTATTATGAGTTATATTGATTTTCAAATGTTAAAACAACTTATGTACCTGGTATAAATCTTACTTCTTTATGATACATTATCTCTTTTATATGTTGTTAGATTAGATTCATTAAATTTTTTGTTTGCTTTCTTTTTCTGTTCAAAAGGGATACTTGGCCTGTGGGATCTTTTCCCTTTTAATATCTTTGTCTGGTTTCTATATTAGAATAATGCTGACCTCAAAGAATAAGTTGTAAAATATTGCCAACTTTTTCAACTTTCTGGAAGAGTTTGTGTAGAAATGGTACTATTTCTCCTATAAATATTTGGTAGAATTTCCCAATGAAGCTATCTAGACTTGTAGTTTCTTTGTAAGATGCTTTTGGTAGTTTGTGTCTTCCAAGAAGTTTGTCCATTTCATCACTGTTGTGAGATTTATTAAAGTTATTCACAATATTTCCCCATTCTTTCAGTATCTGTGGGCTCTATGGTATGGTGGTAGCCATCTGTCCTTTCTGATGTTGGTGAGCTGTTAGTGTGGTGGTGGCCTGTCTGTCCTTTCTGATGTTGAAGATTTGTTTCTGTTCTCTTTCCTTACTGAACAGTCTACCTAGAGATTTATCAATGTTACTGACCTTGTCAAAGAACTAGCTTTTATTGATTTTTCTTGTATTTTTGTTTGTTTTCTGTTCACTGATGAACATCTTTATTATTTCCTTTCCTCTGCTTATTTCAGTAAAATTTATTCATCTTCTTGTTTCTTAAAGTGGAGACGTTGTCATTGTTTGAGGCTTCTTCCTTTCTAGTATGGGTATTTTAAGGCTTTAATTCCTCCCTAAGTATTGCGTTAGCATCATTCCACAGTTCAATATGTTGTTTTTATTGTCATTCAATTTAAGTTAAAATAATCTCAAATTCCATTTTCAATTGTTCTTTGACCCACAGGTTATTCCGAATGTGTTATGTAGTTTCAAAATACTGAGAAATGTTCTAAATATCTATTATTGATTTCTGACTTAATTCTGTTGTGGTCATAGAATATATATTGTATAGCTCGAAGCCTTTTAAACTTATTGAGATTTATTTAATAGCCAGAATACAGCCTATCTTGGTGAATGCTCTGTGCGCATTTGCTAAGAATGTGTGGTTCTCCCGCCTTAGACTCCCAGGGTTCTGTGATCACACAGGTGAGCATGACTCATGCCCTGGTTTTTATCTTTAGATGTTGTACTTTAGTCTTTGTTATATCTTTCCTGCCTCTACTTACCCTTTTGAACATAAGGAATGTGGTTTAAATAACTTTATTAATGCCCTTGCTAATTCTAGCATTTGTGTCAGTTCTGGCTTGGTTTCTACTCATTGATTTATCTCTTCTTACAGCTGATATTTCCCTAATTGTTTACCTGCCTGGTGGTTTTTGCATGCCACATATTATGGATTTTAATTTGCTGGATGCAAATTAAATTTAGTAGATATTTTTGTGTCCTATTTTCTTGAACACTTTCTGCAGTATAATTATTTGGAAACAGTTTGATCCTTTCAAATTTTGCTTTCTTTGGCCAAACTAGAAGAGCGCTCAGTCTAAGGCTATTTATCATCCATTTCTGAGGCAGACCCTTTTGTACACTCCACTCAGTGTGCTGTGAATCTGACAATGTCTCACCTTGCTGATAAGAATGGTGTTTATGCCCTGTGACCACAGGTCATTCTCAGTCTTTCTGGTGGTTCCCTCCCCTACATGTTCTGATCTTACCCAGTGGAATACTCTGGGAGACCCTCTGACACTCTTGGGAGTTTTCTCTCCGTGTGTTCTCTCCTCTCTAGTGCTTCATCCTGTGCACTGTGGCCACCTGGTCCCCCTGGACATGCTGCTCTCTCTCCTCACTCACTCTGTGTGGCTGCATGTGTGCCCCTCTTTGCGCTAAGGCCTGGAAACTCTCAAAGCTGTAGCAGAGGCAATCCAGGCTTGCCTTTTTGCTTCCCATATCTCCTCAGAACTCCTGCCCACTAAATATCACCAGTTATGGATCTTGTCTGAGCATCATAAATGAAGAAATAGATAAGGTCTGGTTAGAAGCTTTCTTTAACTACTTAATCTGTCTGGTTTAATAACTTGGTGTTTATGTTTTTAGGAACATAGCTACAGCGTAATGGACAGTCCAAAGAAACTCAAGCATAAATTAGATCACGTGATCAGCGAGCTGGAGGACGCCAAGGAAAGTCTACGGAATGTTTTAGAGAGAGAAAAACATTTCCAGAAATCATTGAGGAAGACAATTAGGGAGTTAAAGGATGAATGTCTGATCAGCCAAGAAACAGCAAATAGACTGGGTGCTTTCTGCTGGGAGTGTTGTCAGGAGAACATAGAACAAGACTGTACCTTGTAAAATAATTTCATGTCATGTTCTACCTACAGTTGACATTGGCACAGCTTTTTCAGAAATAATTCTCATTTAATGTCCCTAAATAACATCTATCATTTTAAGTGCTTCTGGGGATCCTCTGGAACGTTATGCATTGTAGTTGTTGTCCAACAACTTTTTTGAAGATGTATGAAAATTAGTGGTAGTTATCATGTTTTTGTGTGGCTTGTGACAATTATGTTTTTATAGACCTATACTAGTACCAGGTCATGAATGTCAGATGTTAAAATCTCAAGAAAACGCCACAGGACTGAGGGTTGATATAAAATTAGCCACATTAGGCTATAGTAGAAGGAACCAGACATTTTTCAGCAGCATTAGATTTTTGGCTCTAAAGAAATACCTATAGTTGCACATGCTTTATGGTAAATACTTTGGATCTTTCTTTAAATGTACTTTACTGTAAAGCAGAATTCAGCTATAACACATCTCCATCTTGGATCTTATCCAAGGTGCTTTAGTTATCAATAATGCCAACTGGTCCTTCCTCAGAGCATCCCACAGAACTGAGCCTCAGAACAACACACAGTGAAGATCTGTTGCTTTTCAGACTGTTCAGATACAATTTGAGAACACCCCTGGGTTTTCAGTACAATACACCACTCCTCCTTGCAAGGACCACTTTGATAGAAACCAGAATAGATTTAAAAACAAGAAGAAAGAGGTCATAGGTCTGATTTTTAAATGCTTGCTGCTCTGACAGGTCTGAACATTTTGCTTCGCAGTATTTTTCATTTTATCCTAAAGGTGTATCTTTGAAATCTGAATACTGGTACTAGCTGAATGTTTGTAATATTGCTTTGTATTTTATAGAAAGTAGTATTGCTGATATTTTCAAAAATATAAAAGAAACCATTAAAAATTAATAATTGTAGCTTTTCCAGTTGAAACAGGAACTGGAAAAAGGGTTAGAATGTTTGTCTTTATTTAGGAGAGTAGATTACTGTCCAAGGGCTTTTACTTAGAGAAACAGATAAATGAACAGCAGCTGGCGAAGATTCCTCACGTAATATGCAAAGAGTAACTCTGAGCGACTTTGAATCCAAGTGTCAGACATTGAGCTTTTCTCCTAATTTCTTACTAAAAACAACTGGAATGAGTCCTAAATACTGTGGATTAGAATTAAAACTATTAGCCAGAGCCACACTCTGCGTAGGAGCACGTTTGTGCATGAACCGCATTTAGAAGTCCCTGGTGTAGTGTTTAGAATTTGAGCATCATCTGTTTTGTTTTATTAACAAAAAATGAATTGCACTTTGTGCTGATTTTTTCACTGTAATTTTGTTTGTGTTACATCGGTATCAGTACGGATGTGGTAATGTGAATTTTTGTGTGTTTAAGAATTTTCTGTATTAATCCATGTCATATTTTTATGTAGGATTCCAAACCTTCCTTCGAATGGGACCTTACCCATGTTTGAAAGATGAGCATTATGCTAAGAGAAAATCAGTGAGGCCATATCTGTTTATTACCTTAAAAAACAAAACACCCTTTCATTAGCTACCTAGTTTTTATTTTAGTTATGTAATTTTTAATTCATAATAGACACTCTGATGCGAAGTTTGGGAATAAACTAGGTTTTGTGGAGAAACTTTGATAGAGATGAAGACTTTTTCCAGTGAGTATGTAAATTAAAGTGATCCAGTGGACAATGGAGAAAAGTCAGACGGCAGATCCAAACACATGTTTAAGTTATAGCACCGTGCTGGCCGCTTAGAATAAAGCCTGAAAGATCTCTCCAAAAGTAAAATCCCACATCCTGCCACTATCACAGTTATCACTGTCACCTTTACTTCTTACAGTCATCGTGAATTCAGCCATGGTCGTCTTTCTCATGGGATCAAGTATCAGTGAGAAATAAGTAACTGGGGTGAAAATACTGACGTCCTTAGGGGCTCAGAGCTGCCCCTATTTGCTTTTTATTCTTGTGACCATTCTACTGAAATGGTTACCAATAGAAATCTGACATTAAAAAATAGGGTCCTCCCCACTTGCAGCCCCAGACAAATGCCTGAACACAATATGTACTTCTGTCCTCTGTTCCCAAAGATTCCAGCCTAGACTAGGAAAGAATTGTCCAATATAAAGCAAAAGCAAGTCATCTTCCACCCAGAAATTCCTCAAGCAGCCAGGGCTGACCTAAGGGCTCCACTTTTTAAAAAACCTAAGAGTAGCTTCAGGGTCTTAGAACACACTAATACACCAAATTCAGCCTCAGCACCAAGTCAGGTACAAAGGGCTTGATGCATGGCATTTCTCTCCATATCAAACTTAATTTCTGGAAATAGATTTTGTTTGCCAAAGATAATTTTATATAGGTACACCATAGTCTTTGAGAAAAGGTGAGATGTATTTAATATATTTAGTTTTAATAAAAAGATAAAAATATTACAGAAATAACTGAGGAGTAAAAATTCATTATTATTTGAAAAATAAAATATTTTTTCCAGTAACATGTTTTGTGCTTTTTATACATTTGGTTATTCAACAAACTGGGCAGAGAAAAGTAAAAGGTAAATATACAGAGGTTTTGCGTTATTTCCTCTGCATCTTTCCACCAGTGACTCTAACGGGGTCTGCGAGCTCAGGTGACCCTAGTGGCAGACCAGCTTTCAGCCCAAGATGGACCTGCCACAGAGCCCTCTGCTACTGTGGCCACCACTCAAAACTGGCACCCTTTGGTGGCATCCCAGTGTATAAGGGAGAACAATACTCCTACGTGTGAAATGTCATGGCTTCAGACCCTGAAGAGGGTGTTCAGGTATCATCCTTTATAGTGGGACATAGAAATTGTAATGATTTGTCTTTTCACTCTAGAGAGATCTTAGCATGCCCAGATCACTGAATACTCCACCCCCAAAATTTTACTGATTATTGTAAGCCCCTGAATTTCATAGGTTTTATCTTACCCTCTGACACATGTGCTTTATCAAGGCCTCCAATTTACTAGTTAGTTCTTGTTCATCCCCTTGGAATAACATAATCCCTTAATATAGTGAACTAAGTGATTTTCTGTAGATGTCTATCTGGCCTAGGAAGCAAGAGCACTGACAAAGCCTTGGGCCGAGACTGTCCCCATTGTGAGCTATTTCTTATCCTTCTCTTTCTAACAGGGATGGAAAAATGTGCACCCACTAGATCAGTGGTCGCATGGCGTGTGCCCAAAGCCATGTAAGCCTGCGCCAACACAGACGTCACCTCCGGCACAGGAGGGAATTTGCATTAGTCCACTGTTGATCAGGTTATTTTGTTTTATTTCAGGTTAATGTGAGGGTACAAACAACCAAGTCACAATATTTGAATTTTTTAGGTAGAGTCCCTCTTGTAGTTACGTACTTATGCACCCAAAAGGTGTGCCATACACCCCTACATTGTGTCCATTCAGTGGGAACATCCCAAACCCCCATACTCTTTCCCCTCCATTCCCCCTCCCCCCATCTTGAGTTGAAAAGAGTTTTTCTTCTATGAGGGTATGAATTAGATCATCTACTGGCTTCATATTAGTATTGAGTACATTGGATATTTGCTTGTCTTGAAGGATCCATCTAAATTTGTGAGAGGCAGAATGGTGAATTAAATGGAGAAAGTGTGGGGGCCGCTACTCTGTATCTTGTGGAGGAAGCACCTTAGCCAGCTCCACAGAAAAATCTCAAACTGGAGTATTGTGCAAAAATGAGCATCAGTGCCAGACTGCTCCCTTCAGAAAGGCCTATAAGGCTGCAAGCTCAGTCCCTGGCTGGCATCCAGGAACTTGGATTTAGGGAGAGTTCCCACGAATGGTCCTGGAAGTGCACATGTATATGTGTATAAATATATGGAAAGAGAAAAAGAGAGTCTTCCAAACATTGCAGTCCATCCAGGCACCTACACTATAACTCACTGTTAAGGGTCCATTGATTGTGGACCCTTAACATCTCTCAGATACGGTCCCGTTCCTGCTTCATCTCCAGGACCATTTCCCTGGTTCAAGTTGTTACCTTTAACTTGATTACTGCAACAGACCCTTTGCTTTCCCTGTCTTCAGTCTAACTCCAGAGGGGTCTTTCTAAAATGCATACGTTGGTTGGGCGCAGTGGCTCACGCCTGTAATCCTAGCACTGTGGCAGATCAAGGTGGGTGGCAGGCTCTGTGGCAATTAAAGGTGCCAAGCGTAGCTCAGTGGGTCGGGCACCAGCCACATACACCAAGGCTGGCAGGTTTGAACCCAGCCCTGGCCAGCTTAAACAATAATGACAACTGCAACAACAACAACAAAAATAGCCAGGCGTTGTGGTGGGCACCTGTAGTCCCAGCTACTTGTGAGGCTGAGGCAAGAGAATCACTTAAGCCCATGAGTTTGAGACGGTGGTGAGCTGTGACAGCACGGCATTCTACCGAGGGCAACAAAATGAGACTCTGTCTCAAAAATAAACAAATAAATAAATAAAGGTGCCGAGAATATGAAGCTAATGGAACCAGAAAGTTCCCACCCGAAACATTAATGTGTCCTATCCCAGAACCTGGATTCGGTTAGCACCTTCCTGGCTTGAGAACAGGAAACCAAACCAGATGGGAGAACCAATCCTGCCTGGATTCGGGTCCTGGCTGCCACTATATCGTAGTCAGGAAACAGGTCATGGTTACTGGGTTACTGGTTACTCTGAGCACTGACAAAGTAGGCAATATTTTCCCCCTCGGGATGGTGAGAATTTTGCATAATTGTCTGTAAAACAGTCTGTATTATGAGCCTTCCATATATTGTTTTTCTTCCTTTTTAAAATACTATCCCATGTTGGGCACAGTGGCTCACATCTGTAATCCCAGCACTTGGGAGGCCCTGGCAAGTGGATCGCCTAAGCTCACGAGTTCGAGACCAACCTGAGCAAGAGTGAGACCCCCATCTCTAAAAAATAGCCGGGCACTGTGGCGGGCACCTGTAGTCCCAGCTACTGGGGAGGCTGAAGCAAGAGAATCACTTGAACCCAAGAGTTTGAGGTTGCTGTGAGCTAAGATGTCATGGCGCTCTTCCAAGGATGATAATAAATAAAATAAAATAAAATAAAATACTATCACAGAAACCTAGGGAAAGGAAATAAGGACAGGAAGAAGGACAGAAAGCAAGACGAGGAATCGCGTCTGACAGGGGCGTAGGGAGCAGTGGCCAGGCGGTTATCTGTGCCTTAAATCGCCCTCCCTCTCTGGGGCAGCTCAGGCAAGGCCAGTGTCACTAAAGAAGACTTTGCCTCTGCCCCGCCTCCCCTTCGTTTTCCCAGCCCAGCCCTGACAGGCCATTTCCTCCGTCTTAGGCGCATTCGTTCCTTCACTCTCTCCCTGAGCGTAGTGAAGCATCTGGGCAGCGCTGGGCAGACTGCAGTCCCCAGAGAAGGGCCCGCAGCAGGGAGCAGAGCGGGCACACCAGGGAGCGTGCTGTCCAGCTCGGTCAGCACCTTTTCAGAGCCAGACTTTCTCCATGAATGGAACAGTGCGGTGTTGATCCGCACTCTGGAGGAAGTGACTTATCTCATTTCAGATGGGTTACAAAGAGTTCACAGGCCAGCTACTATGCACAGTGCTCTGTGTCACAGTCGCCAGTCACCCCGCGGGAGACCTGTGAACCAACCTGAGCTCTGTGGTTTGTGGTCTCTTAAGAGCAGAGAAGATCCCGACAGATTTGTGCCAGATAGTGAACTTCCCGAATCCTGTGGCAGAGCTTGTATAGCTGAAAGGTAACGTCACATCTGACTTAGCAGATTTGGCCTCACACTTTGTACAGCAGAAGCATTTCATTAAATGAAGAGAGAGAGGTGTGCATGCTGTGCGGTACCGACCACAAACACTGTGGAGACAGACAGGCCTTCAGCTGCAGACTTGCCAGTGAGGTGTGCTCAGCAGACAATCTCAGTGAAAATGAAGGCTACTGGTGCTTGCTAGAAACGTGGTTTGTGTAGTGGTACAAAATGTTGCCAGGATACACAAGAAGTTACCTCTGAAATCCTGACAGTTCTTAAAAATGTTTTGGTTACCACTCTGACTATGACACACATAGATGGGTCTTAGATTAGGGGGAGTCTTGATCAATGTGTTGTACATTTCACCTTTCTGTGGCCATAACATTATTTGGCCGTGTTTTCTTGAAAAGATGGGAACTGATTTTAACTAGAAATAAAAGGTTCCTATCCAAAGAATCAAACTCACTAGGAAACAACATAGACTGGTAAATCTTAGAATAAAATGTGAACGTATTATATAAATTAAAACTAAAAGCCATTTTAGAAAGTTTTTTTTTAATTGTTGGGGATTCGTTGAGGGTACAGAGAACCATGTTACACAGTTTGTATTTGTTAGGTAAAGTCCCTCTTATAATTTTGTCCCACCTCCAAGAGGTGTGTCACACACTGTGACCCCCTACCCGACCCTCTTTTTCCTCTCTCCCCTCCCCCATTCCTCAGGCCCCACCATGTACTAGGTGATCAATTGTCCTCATATCAGAATTGTGTATTTTGGATTCTTGTAGAAAGTTATTTTTATATGTACCTATGGTGAAGGGACACTGTATGTGCCCAAAGAGGGCTATGTTTCAACCCTTTTAGTGTTGTTTGCTTGAGGATTGTTTGCAAGAGCAGGAAATGGAAGGCAACCCAAATGTCCATCTAGCGGTAAATGAATGAATAAAACTATGGTGTTCCCACGGTGTGAAATAATAAGCAGCAATTTAAAAGAAAGACAGCAATCTATATTATTGCCATGGGAATAAAAGATCTGATTTTAAATGGGAAAAAGCTATTTAAAGGACAACTCAGAGTAGTATCCAATTTATATAAAATTTTTTAAAACTCACCTATAAAACAATTTATAAGTGTGTGTATATGCACAGTGGAACCTCCATAGCTGACCACCTCCTTAAGTTGACCTAATTTTCATAGCTGGGACATGCACCACATGTACCTATCAGTACGGTAGGCCTAGTTCCTTATGGTAATCACCTTACAGAGGTCCTAGTGTGTGTGTGTGTGTGTGTATTTGTATGTCTCCATGCATGTGTGTGCATAAGTGCATAGGAAAAGGAAGGGAAGAATATATGGCAAACTGTTAAAAGTTATTACTTCTGAAGAGGAGATTATATGCTTCCTGTGAAACAGAGAACTAGAGGGAGGAAGGAAAAAAGAAGAAGGAAAAGGCAGGCAATGGGGGAGGAAAACAAAATTATAGGCCAGGCACAGTGGCTCATACCTGTAATCCCAACAATTTGGACAAGGCAGGATAATTCCTTGAGGCCATGAGTTTGAGAAAAGCCTGGCTTGAAAACCCTCAGCAAACATAGTGAGACACAATCTCTGCAAAAAATAAGAAAAAACTAGCTGGCCATGGTGGTGGATGCCTGTAGTGCCAGATACTCAGGAGGCTGAGGTGAGGGATCACTTGAGCCTGGGAGTTCAAGGATATACCAAGCTATGATCATACCACTGCAGCCTGGACAAAAAATGAGACCCAAAAAGAAAGAGAGAGAGAAAGAAAGGGAAAGAGAGAGCGAGTGGAAGGAAGGAAGGAAGGAAGGAAGGAAGGAAGGAAGGAAGGAAGGAAAGAAGGAAGGCAGGCGGCAGGCAGGCCAACTGGCCGGCCGCCCAGGTCAGCTAAACAACAACAACTGCAACAAAAAAATAGTCAGGCATTCTGGCGGGCACCTGTTGTTCCAGCTACTTGGGGGGCTGAGACAAGAGAATTACTTAAGCCCAAGAGTTTGAGGTTGCTGTGAGCTGTGATGCCATGGCATTCTACTGAGGGCAACATAGTTAGACTGTGTCTCAAAAAAAAACACAGGGGAAAGGAGGGAGGAAGGGAGGAGAGAGAGAGGAGAGAAAAGAGGAAAGAAGAAATTTTTAAAATTATAATAAAAGCAGTCTATAAATTTAAATTGAAATCATTTCATCTCAGAAAAAACTAGGGATTGTTTGATATTGTTTCATCTGGGATATTGGGTAAAGATGGAGCTTGACTATTTCCTGTGACGCCTAAATATTTCAGAGAAATATCCTAAATCCCTGCCAGCTTAACTAATAAGATTTAAAGAAACCACTGTCTGGGTAAGTGTGGGTACAAGATTTTAGTTAGCTTGCCTGTGACTGTTCACCCCACAGAGCCCTAAAAATAAGCCCCTGTTGAGAACCTTCAAATACGATTTTCCAGCTAACTCAGCACCCCAAAACACCAGAGAACCTGACTTCAGAGTACAAACCTGAGAAGTGCAGCCACTCTCACAGAGGTGATCACAACTTTCATAAAACCTCATAGTTCTGCCTTTTCTTTGTTTGGGATATTCATGTTCAAGAGGAAATATTTGGTTGAGGCAGAAAATCATTAGTTTTCAGAAATAATGATAGCTAATGTTTACAAGGTGCCAGTCTCTATTCAAAGTGATTTAAATGGTATTGATTCATTTAACTTCAAAACAATCCTATAAGGAGCAGTGCCCATAGCTCAGTGGGTAGGGTGCCGGCCACATACACTGAGGCTGGTGGGTTCAAACCCAGCCCAGGCCAGCTAAACAACAACAACTGCAACAAAAAAAATAGCCAGGCATTCTGGTGGGAGCCTGTTGTTCCAGCTACTTGGAGGGCTGAAATAAGAGAAGCACTTAAACCCAAGAGTTTGAGGTTGCTGTGAGCTGTGACACCACAGCACTCTACTGAGGGCAACATAGTGAGACTGTATCTCAAAAAAAAAAATCCTATAAGGTAGATATTACTATTATTCTTATTTTATAGATGAAGAAATTAAACAGAAATAGTCTCACAATTGGTACAATGATAAATATTTTTTTTTTATACAGTCACATTGTTCTCAGTTCTGATCTACAATGCCAGACCCAGAGATTTCCATTCACTAAATGTTGAATTGTTGTTGAACATTAATGGCCATAGTTCAATCGTTCCATTCAGAATCTTCTGTTGGTGCATTTAGAGGCTGAAGATAAAATGTGAACTCATCTGGTGTCATCCTCAGGAAAACCCATAGTTACTCATTACCACAATCTGGATCTGTCTGAAGCTACCACCAAGCATAGACAGGGCAGCAGAGCACTCAGGGTGAAGTCACCTCACCACTAGGGTGACCAGATTTTAACATTTGTAAAGCGGGACAACATGGTCTGGGAGTGAAGAGTGGTGGGGGGAGAAGGGGGCAGGGGACAGGGCGGGGCAGGGCCTGACAACAAAGCAAACTTTGATAAGCAGTTCTCCATAATCACTTCTCAACAATTATTTGTTATTATTACAGTTTAACATTATAAAATTAACAAAAATAATATAAAACTCATATTCTGGCAAAATAGCCACATGGC
>CAUYTI010147461.1:0-33252 GCA_963575145.1 Galago senegalensis
AGGTGCCCGCCACAACGCCCGGCCATTTTTTTGGTTGCAGCCGTCATTGTTGTTTGGCGGGTCCGGGCTGGGGATTTGAACCCGCCACCTTAGGTGTACGTGGCTGACGCCTTAGCCGGTTGAGCTATAGGCGCCGAGCCATTTCACCTTATTTTTGAATGATGTTTTCTCTTTGTATAAAAATTTGGATTGATATTTTTTTTTCCTCTTAGCCTTTCAAACACATCATTTTATTGTTTTTGCAGTATCAGCCATTGTTCTAATTGTTGCCCTCTATCTGATGGATCTTTTTTCCCCTCTAACTTCTTTGAAGATTGCCTCTTATCTCTGATTTTCAATCTCTGGACTATGATGTGCCCAGGCGTAGTTTTCTTTCTTTCTTTCTTTTTTTCTATCTTCATTGGCATTTGCTGAGATTCTGTGATCTGCAGACTGATAATTTTCACCAAATTCAGGATCATCCTGGCTACTTGTTTTTCACATACTTTTCTCCATTCTCTCTCCTTTTTTTCTAGATTCCAAGAACATATACATTAGTCCAGTTAATACTATCCCACAGGTCACCGAGGCTCTGTTTTTCTTTTTTTCTCACCCTCCTGTTCTTCAAGTTAGATCATTTCTGTGGCTCCATCTTCAAGTTTACTGTCCCTTCCTTTCCAATCTGCTATTAAGCCCATCCAGTAAAATTTTCATTCCAAATACTATACTTTTTGGTATTGAAATGTCCATTTGGAAGCGTAAGCAATACAAGTAAAAACAAACTAGTGGGACTACGTTTGCACAGCCGAGGAAATGATTAACAAGATGAAATTTGTTTCCTATAAACTAGGAGGAATTGCTTGCAAACCACATATTTGAAAAATGATTAATATCCCAAATGCAGAAGGAACTCCCACAACTCGTAGCAGAAAACCAAATAACTGGATTTTAAAATGGGTAGAGGAGGCTGGTCTGGTGGCTTACTACAGTGATCCCAGCACTTTGAGAGGCTGAGGTGGGAGGATTGCTTGAGGCCAGAAGTTCCAGACCAGGCCAGGCAACATAGTAAGACTCCATCTCTACAAAACTTCTTTTTTTAAAATTAGCTGGGCATAGTGGCATGCATCTGTAGTCCCAACTATAGAAAGACTGAGACAGGAAGATTGTTTGAGCCTAGGAGTTTGAGGTTACAGTGAGCTCTGATTACACCACTGCACTCTAGCCTGGGTGACAGTCCAAGATCCTGGATCTTAAAAAAAGAAAAGGCAAAGGACCTACATAGACATTTCTCTCAAAAGAAGACATAAAAATGGCCAACCCATATCAAAGGTGCTCATATCACTAATCATCAGGGAAATGCAAAGCTAAACCATGGCGAGATATTGCCCCCCACTTGTTAGGATGGCTGTGATCAAGAGACAAGAAGTAAGTTTTGGCGAGGGTGTGAAGTAACCTTTGCACACTGTTGGTGGGAATCCAGAGTGGTGCAACCTCTGTGGAAAACAGTGTGGGGCTCCTACAGAAATTCAAAGCAGTGCTGTCTTATGATCCAGTAATCCCGCTCCTGGCCATATACCCTAAGGAAGTGAATCACCACCTCCTAAAGATACCTGCACCCCCATGTTCACTGCATCATTGTTCATAGTAGCCAAGATTAGAAACGGCTACAGTGTTGCTTGACAAATGAATAGATAAGAAATTATGGTGTATATACATATAGACTGTATATATAAAGGAATATTATTCAGGCCTACCAGAGGAGATCTTATTTGCAACAAAATGGCTGAACCTAGAGGACATCAGGCTAAACCAGACACGGCAAAAACATCCCCGATCTCACTTACATATGTAATCTAAACAAAAGTGAATACATAGAAACAGAGGGTAAAATAGCCATTACCAGGGACGGGGGAGAGTTGCCGAAATGGAGGATGAAGAAATGCAGACCCCTAATGTACGACAGGAGGACTGTAATTAATGGCATTGAACCTGCTCTTTGGCCCCAAGCATAGAGTCTAGGTTCCCCTACCACTTACAAAAAGGGCAACTGCACCTCATATAATTATACACACATGAAATGACGGGTGCGTTAATCTGCGTGGCTGCAGTAATCTGCGTGGCTGCAGTAATCTCTCTTCATCATGCATGTACGCATATCAAGATAAGTGGGGTCAGCCCTCCATATCCTCAGCTCTCCTTCCCTGGATCCAACCAATAGTAGATTGAAAATATTCATCGAAAAAAAAAAAGACAGTTGCATCTGTACTGAACATGTATGGATGTTTTTCTTGTCATTATTCCCCCCAAAATACAGTATAACAACTATTTACAGAGCATTTGCCTTATATTAGGTATTATAAGTAATCTGTGCGGGGGCTGTGCATAGATTAAATGCAAATACTATACCATTTTATACAAGGGACTTGAGCATCTGTGGATTTTGGTATCCATGGGGGGGGTCCTGGAAGCCAACCCTGTATAGAGACCCAGAAGGGTTGATGTTTTAAAACATCCTGCTGTGCACCTTAAATACATATACAGAGTGTAAAAATAAGTCTAACAAAAATAAAATTCTCATTGGTCCTCAGAGTGCTTTGTATCATATCAAATCAGCTAAGCTGGAACTGTATTTCCCTCTGTGCTTCCAAGTCAAGGTCGGCAAAAAGACAAGTTTGCATGAGGTTTGTGAGTTGGAGGTGAAGGAGCAGCCACTTTGCACACAAGGACAGTGTGGTACCCCAGGCGCTGCAGCAGTTTGCTCTGACCTATGCTCGCCTCCTGGCAGGGACAGCATTCAGATGCAAGCTCCTCAGGCTGCTGCTGGATATCCCCCTTCAGGTCCTCTGACTCCGGGGCTGGGGAATATGCAGCTCCATGTGAAGGGCTCTGGCTCCTTCTGTAGGTCACCCACAGCCTTGTGGTCGGAGGTAGTGAGAGCCAGATGTGGTCAGTTAGTCTGCCTTCCCGGTCCCTGTCGATCCTCACGTGTTCCACTTTATTCTTGCTGCCTCCCACGTTCATCCAGCCCTCCTTCCCAACTGCTGGTCCTGCTGATCTACAAAGACCTAAGTTCATCATTAGATGCAGACACACCAGCTTTCTGGAGATTTCATCACCAACTCCCACAACATTATAAGGTGTTGTCTCTAGAATAAAATCCTAAGTGCTCCGGTGACGCAATTGGTTAGCGCATGGTTCTGATAGAATAAAATCCTATATTCACATCATTCACAGTGGCCCTATCCTTTAGTCAAGCCCTAATCATTTCTCTGCTAAGATTCCCCATCCCTTCACTCATTATGACCATCTTCTCCTTTAATTCCTTGTGCACATTTATAAGATCTGCATTAAAGTCTTTCTCTAATTCCAACAGCTAGTTCCTCTCTGGGTCAGTTTCTAAGAATAATTTTTTTTCTTAATTGGATGACAGATTTTCCTGTTTTTTCATGTCTAATATTTTTTCTGACTACTAGATATTATAAGGAATAAGTTGTAGACGCTTATTCTTCCTTCAATGACTGCTGATTTTTATTTCAATCAGCAGTTAAATTGTTGGCTGATCACCTGGACCTTGTGGAGCCTTAGATTTACCTTTTGTTGAAGTGAGTCTGTTTCCGTTTTGTCTTTAGGTCTAGTGCAAATCTCTTGGTTTGGGGACACTGCAAATCAATCTACCATTGGTTGGATCCAGTGAAGCAGAGCTGGGGATATGGAGGGCTGACCCCACTTATCTTGATATGTGTACATGCATAATGAAGAGAGATCACTGCAGCCACGCAGATTAACACACTCACTGCACTTCTAAGGCAGTGTTTTTCGACACTTTTTTGTGTCACGGCACATTTGAACTTATCGTTAAACTTCCACGGCACACTTAAATTATGTTGATCAAAAAAGAGAGTAAGAAAAAAGCACATACTTAACTGTGCTTTGAAATTCTTTCAAAAATAATTTTTAATTAACAATCTTTAAAAATTTTTGCAGCACACCTAAGATCCTCTCACAGCACACCAGTGTGCCATGGTTGAAAATCACTGTTCTAAGGTGCAGTTCGGTGCTTTCAAAGGAAATACGGAGGTGTTTACCACGCCTCTTCCCCTCTGCCTAACTCAGACTCCAAATTGTCTCCATCACAATGGGCAAGAACTGAAATACCCGGGCTGGTCTCCAGCTTTCCCAGTGGGGTTCTCAGCGGCCTCCCTGCATGTGTGCAGTTCAGGAATCAGCCAGGAATTTGACAGGGAGCTTGTATGGCCACCATTTCTGGGATAGCCCTCCTCATTTCCAGACACTCTGGAAGTCCAAATCTGTTCTGTGACATTTTGGGATGATGGCTGCAGCTTTCTGCTTGAATTCTAGCTGTTTCATTCCAGACAGACTGGGGAGTGCTCCTTAGGCCAGAAAAAAAAAATTTATCTCACCCAGGGTAGTTCTCTTGATTTAAGGACCGTTTCTGCCTGCTTTGGGTCACTTTCAAGTGCCTTTAAGTTTTTTGGGTTTTGTATTCTGTCCAGAGTTTATCTTCCAGAGGGTTAGTCTAGGGCAAACCACTCTTCCGTGTACAGAATTAGAACTTTAAGATAATCTTTTAATGCTGAAATAAAAGGGTAGGGGGAATGTCTCCAAATGCTGTTAACAGATGGGGAGGAGGAGAGGTTTGGGTGTCGGGCAGGGGGGAAAGGACAATCTGCTCCTTTAATAGATCACCTCTTCTTGTGGGACAAAAAAATGGGGGTGTGTGTATAGGGAATGGGGGAACATACCACAGAGTGCTCTAGTCCTGGGTCCCTAAAATCCAGGGCACAGGGATTTAGAGGCACAGGAGGAACATGAGGCAAAGCAAAGCTGCCCTAAGCATGCAGCTGCTGGAATATGTGCGCCCATACTGATGGGGTGTGTGTGTACATTTGATCACTAGGGTTAATTTAGGAGAAATCAAAAGCTAGTCAAGAATACTATATCTACCTCTCCCCTCCTTGCTGCTAATTATCTTGCGCTAAACAAACAATATTGGAATAACAGTGCATCCTAGGTTAGATGTTTGGGGATGCTTGGCTTTTCTGGTTTGTCCAGAGAGATCAGGCCAGCATGCTGCTGACAGGTTAGAAATTATAACAGCTGTTATCAGTCTACATTTTGGGGCAAAAAGCTTGCTACATGGGGAAAGGCCTGCAGGCCAAGCTTGGCTCTCCCGACATCCTAGACATTGGCTCAGATAGTTCCTTGAACATTTGGGAATTTGCTGTGCACATTTGAAATGTGGATTTGGCATCTCCCTGAGACGGTGCATGTTCTCTCCAGTCTGCTGCAGTCCCCAGCTCCCCAGTGCCGAGGCCTGAAGAGGCCTGTAGGCTTAGCACCTTCGTATTTCCTTTTTTTTTTTTTTTTGAGCCAGGGTATTGCTCTGTTGCCTAGGCTAGAAAGCCATGGCGTCTGCCTAGTTCACAGCAACCTCAAACTCCTGAGCTCAAGTGATCTTCCTGCCTCAGCCTCCTAAGTAACTGGGACTACAAGGCACCCACCACAATGCCCGGCTAATTTTTCTATTTTCAGAGGAGATGCGATCTGGCTTTTGCTCAGGCTGGTCTCAAACTCCTGAGCTCCTGTGATTCCTCCCACCTCAGCCTCCCAGAGTGCTAGGATTACAGGTGTGAGCCACTGTGCTCGGCCATCATCTTACTTCTTTTGGTGTGAGGCACCCATATGTCAAGAAGCCTTTGTGAAATTGCAAATATGGACCTCAGATGGCTTATTAGCTGATTAGCTTATTAGCTGAAAACAGTTTGAAGGGATGGGTAGAGGTTTCAGGAGAAGTTCCAAGTGCTGAATCCGGTTAGGACTCTGTCTTTGACTTGAGAAGTGTAAAGGCAACCTGGGAATGCCAGGCCCTGGAGGATGGCCTGGAAAAGAAACCCCCTCAGCTGAAGCCAGTCTGCACAGACGCAGTGCAGCCACACTCAACCTGCCTGCTGGGTTCTGTGCACATTTTTTTTTTCTTTTTTGGTACAGACAGAGTCTCCCTATGTTGTCCAGGCTAGTCTTAAGCTCCTGGCCTCAAGTGATCTTTCCATCTTGGCCTCCCAAAGTGTTGGGATTATAGATGTGAGCCACCATGTCTGGCATGCCATGTACACACACACTAACGTTTTTATTAATCTGGCAAGGCTGGGGTAGGTGAAAGCCCCCTTGTGCATGTGAGTAGAAGTCTGGCTGGGCTAAGGGTGGGGGCACATGGAAGAAGACTTGACTGCTTTGGATCAGGAGAAGCAGCTGCCACTGGTAGCCTGACATCACTGATAGTGCCTGGTCTGCCTTGCTCAGCCCTGAGCTTAGAAAAAGCCAACCAGATGCCATAGGAATCAGACACTAGTCCCAGTGAAAACAAGTCCAGGGTCTAAAAGGGATGTCAGGCATGGTCCTTCCTTCCCAATGCTTTCTTGTTTGGCTTCGTGGAGGCCTGTGTTGTGGAGGAACTTGGGTCTAATTGATGCAGACAGATGCCGTGTTCCTTTGGCTGAGGCAGATGGGCAACAGGAGGAGAAGGTGGGGGTGGCTATGAGGGAGCAGGTGGCATTTGTAAATATGTCAAGGGACAATCAGATTCAGTAGACACATTGGCGTCTTTCAAGTGAGAAGATGAATTCTCTCTTAGAAATGATGGGCAGGTCTATAAAGGTAGTGATGGTATCAACGAGGGTATTGGTTCTTAGGTTACGGTGGATGAAAATCAGCTGTAGAGATTGTATTTTCAACCTTTTCCCATAGAACATGTTTTACAAGAGCTGCTAGCAATTTGCAAAATTAACTGCCACTTCCCCCCTTTCCACCATCAACAACAAAATGGCCAAATAGCAGGCAGCATAAGGGAGAAAGGAAAGTTGTAAATGCCTTGGCTGGCCTGCTGCCTAGCTCAGTAGTTTCCAGAGAGCCAGGCATTGTGTGTGCCATCGTGGGGTTCCTCGGCCAGATGTTTCTCCAGTAGGACAAGCCTTGGGCATACTCTCAAATCAAGCCCTCCAGGCCACAGCAAGGACTCTAGTCTGAACCTTGCTCAGATGTCAGCTGAGTCCAAGTCCATTGTCACCACCCAGAACTGAAGGAACAGAGATGTTGCCTTGCTTGGATGGGAGCCTGGCCCTTTGATTTTAGCTCCTTACCCCTTTGTCCAGCGGAACCTTCACATTCATGGAGAGAGAGCCTGTTTCCCGGTTGATCATGGCTGTTCTCAGCTTTGGGAGGAAAGACAATGCTGTCAGGCCCCTGGCTCATACGGGAGGGTGGAGGATATGGAGTGGCCCTAATCAGACTAGAGAAGCACCCCACCAACATTTTGGTTCATCCTTTTTCATTTGAATGGAATGTAGGGCAGGAAGATAGACCTGATTCCAGATTCCTTTTAGTTTATAGTTCTGGGATTCACCAAGATAGCACTCCAAAGTGGACCTATACATTGGGGCACAGGGTGTCACATTGCTGAGACATAACTTCCTCCAGGATGAGACACGAAAACCAGGAGCCAGGCTAAAACCCCATTGCTACTCACACTCCATAGCTTAGAGACATGATCTCATTTGGCCTCAGTAGTCCTTGTGATTCAGCAAGGTACAGTTATATTTTTACAGTTGTTAAAAGAATTGCCCATTATAAGAATCGCTTCTGCCTTGGGCTTGGAGAGACTCTGGGAATGAGCTGCTTTGCTGAGAGGAACAGAGTGACCTCAAAGCTTCCAGCCACGCGGCGACCCAGTTAGTTGGCTAGAGAGCCTAACCAGCTTCTCCGCCCCACCTATCCCCACTCACCGTCTCAGCTTGGTCTTCCCACTCCACTTCAGAGAGATCCACACTGTTGTAATTAGGCTTGGGTTTCAATTTCTTCCCCTCTCTGTACTGGAGTGGGCAGGTTGGGAAGAAAAACATGAGGTCAGCATAGGCCTTGCTTGAGCTTCAGCTCTTCTGCCACCTTTCAGGTATCTTTTGTAAAGTCAAAGAATCACAGTGACTCCTTACTGTTATCCAGGCCAAATTTCCACCCAGTGAAGAGCTCCCCTTGCTGACATTTATGACAGATGGTCCCACAGCCTCTGAATATTTCCCATGACAAGGAGCGCCCTATTTTGTGAGTCAGCTTATCATAGTTTGGGACTGCTCTAATTGTTAGAAAGTCCTTCCTCACATGGAGCTGAAATCTGTCTCCATGTAACTTTCCCCACTGTTCCTGGTTCTTTCCCTGGAGCTATACAGACTATGTTTCACCTGCCAACCTCTGAGATCTCCAAAGGTACTTATTTGTCACTCCTGAGATCTTTTTTCCAAGTTAAACACCTCCAGTTTGCAGATGCTTCAACTTCCTGTAAATGTGCTCTACCTTGTCAATGTCACTCCCCAAATGGAATTCCCAGGGCAAAAACCAGTATTGCAGGTGGGGTCTGACCAGTGTGGTGTGGGTCTGACCTGGGGACCAAAGCATCACGCAGCTCTGACAGCTGCCTGGAAGGCTGCTGGCTTCCTGGATGGCTATGCTGCCAGTGCAGCTCAGATGGAGATTCTAGCCCATCAAATCCCCACGGTCTTCCTCATGGGATTCACTGTCAAATTCCATCTTCACAATCTCACACTTGGGCACTGAGTAATTTTCAGAGCTTTCCATGCGTCTCTGATATAGTTCATCGTGTTAGGTTCAGCCCATTGTTTAGAAGAATACTTTCTGCATACTAATTTTCTCACTTAATATATTACATTAACCATACCTTCCAGATTTTACAGCGTCTGCCTTCTGTATGATAGAATTTTGAATGGAACAGAGACAAGGACAGATCCATAGTGCTTAATAAAGAACTCCCTCTAACTTGACACAGAGCCATTCATCAACACTCCAAGTGTTGTTATTTTCTGGCCCTGATTTCTCTCTCCCTTTCTCTCTCTCTATCGCCACCCCTGTCCCTGCCGTCTCTCCTGCCAAGACAAATACCAACTTATCTCCCATTAGGCCTTGCAGCACTTCCAAGTTTTAGTTTAGTAACTCTATCAAAAAAAGAAAGATAGCAGTTTATCATCAAGCAAATTAAGAATTCATCAGGGCGTCTACTTTTAGCAGAATGAAGCCACCAGTGGATGCCTGGGAGTGTCGTAGTGATCTTGCTTCTGCCAGTTTTTTGTTTATTTGCTTTTTTCAGGAAAGCATCATCTTTATTTCATGCCCATCCAGGGGATCTTGAGGACCCCCTTTCTTCCTTCTCCCTTTCTCCTCATCCCTGCCCGGAGCATGCTCCTGCTTTTGGCCTTGTTGGGGGCCACACTCATCAAACATGGGATCTGTTTCTTTTGAGTGTGGTTCAACATTCCACTGGCATTTCCCAGGTCCTGACGGCATCTGAAAGATCGTTTTTAGTTCCTCATGTTAGAACTGTTGCTAATTACTCCTGCTCTGGCACTGGCATAGAAAGATAGCAGGCCAGCAGCATGGTTCTTGACTTTTTAAAATTTATTACTGCACATCTCTTCTATTATTTTTTTAAAACTTAACTATTGTTTTCCTGCTAGCACTTTCCTTAGCGATCTCATCACATGGGCTTCACCGCATCTTTGGTTGTGTAATAGTGTCTGATCACTTCGTTTGTGCTAAGTCTGATTTCCTTAATTAGACTATAAACTTCTGTTTGCAGCATTCTTCACAGTGTCATGTGGTGAGTCACACAGGAGGTCCCTGAGATGAAGTGGTAGGTTGGAGCTTTGTATTCATCTAGGTTATAGAGATGGTGATGGGTGGGTCTCTGATCAGTGCCCCTTAATTTCACAAGTCAGCTCCAAATCCGCATTTTTATTATTTCCCTAGTGAGTCCTTTTGCTGGCACTTTGCAGTGCCCCACAGAACCACAGTGACATGTGAATTCTTGCCCTATGAGCAGAGTTGTCCCCCATGTGCCCTGATCTCTCTCTTCTCCGAACACCCACACCTTGCTTTAAATAACTTACTCAGTTGCCTTGTGGACACTGAACACCTATTTGAACCAAATGGAAGGAAACATGGCTTAGCCTGATCCCTCCAAAAGAGTTTGGCCCTGCAGTGGGAGCCTGATCCCTCCCACTGCAGGGCCAAAGGTCTGCAGTGAGTTCTCTGGAAAGGTGTTCTGCTGCCCACTGTCCTCAGCTGGTGGAGGGGAAGGGACTGTGACTCCCTGGGGGATGGTAACTCCCTCAATTCCAGCAATCACATGGAGAGGAGTAGCCATTAATGCTGTGGGCAGCCATGTTGAGCACCTTAGCCCTGGAGGCAGAGCTTTCAGATAAAACAATGCACCGTTCTGCCTTGGCCATCCACTACTCAGCTGAACTCACGTGAAGACACCTCAGATACAGCATCAGGGTGGAGTGAGCCAGGAGGGACAGGGGCCGCTAGGAGCAGGTCCTAAGACACACTCCACACTGCCCACCTGGGAGAGGGGTCCTCTCCGCTGTCATGGCAAACACTTCACTCACACCCCACTCCATGGGCCCCTGAGCTCTGCCCATATAGTCCAGGGCCATGATGGGGGATGGCCCTGCAGGGCTCTTTAGTCTCGGAAATGCACACCTCATTACACACTCTCAGTCTGTTCATCAATCATTTCGTGTAGTTTGCCTGGTTTCTCCTGCTAGATTATAAACCAATTTGCCAACAGGGACCGTGACTCAAATGCCTCTTTTTCTCACATTTTTCTCAATATTTTTCTCATATGACCCACTGGGTTCCTAAACTGAGCCCAGTGTGTGTTCCTTGTTTTGACTGTTTTAGGGAGACTGCTCCCAGATACCATGCAGTTAAGATCCCAAGGAAAAGAAGATCTGTACCTACCAGGGGTCGGAGGTCAGGGTGTGAGAGGATGTAGCCGTTGTTGGTGTTCAGAAAGGCATACCCGTGCACTCCGAGCTGCAAGGTCAGGACAGAGGGCGTTAGGGGGCTGCCTGTGCTAGTGACTATGGCTGGGAAAGGGCTTGGGCTATAGGAGTGTGAAAGGCAGCTGCTCATGGCAGTGAGTGTTTCCAACAGGAGCTTAATGGAGCCAGTGCCATGCTCCTATCCACTGATTGGGAAGTCCTTTCCAAATGCCACATGGACAGCAACTGCAGTAATGCGTGTCCTCACCTGACCTCTTTCCCACCATGTGCTCTTGGCACTCTGAGGATGTCATCTCACTCTCAGAACAGGGCTGTGCCACACAGAGAAGCCCACTGAGACACTGAGGCACTGGGCAGGGAGGGAACTTGTTGCAGGCCACAGAGCAAGTCCTAACTGGTGGTGGGAAAGGGACCCAGGGCTACAAGCTGCTGTCTCATACTCAACACCTGTACCCTCTAGAGCAGCGCTTCTCAACCTGTGAGTCGCAACCCACAGGAACTATATTAAAGGGTATCAGCATTAGGAAGATTTGAGAACCACTGCCCTAGATGCTGTTAGAGGGGCCCCATCCTAGCAATGGGCTTGGCCACCACTACCTGAAGAGGGTGACCTGGGCCTGGGGGCAGATCCTGGGGAACCCATGACCCACCTCAGGGGCCAGACCCAGGCTCACCTTGTACCGAGGCGCCAGCTTCATTAGTTCTCTCAGAGTCACATCAGAGCCCACCACCCCTAGTAGAATGCCATGAGATCGCTGGAAGGAAAACCACTGGGGTCAGGGCAGGTGCACCTTCCCGGAGTACAGATCCAGACCAGACCCCAGGCCTACCCCGAGCCCTGAGGAGGAAGCCATTGGGCTTTAAGTGGTCCTTCCTCTGTCGTTAGATTTCAGGCTGAGCTCCCAGGAATAAAAATCTAGAACCTGTCAAAAGAGGCTGCAGGAGTAATCTCAGATGCTGGGAAGATTAATGCCCTGTATTAATATTTAAGTTGTAATCTTTAAATGAAATACAAAGTTGAATGAAATATTAATCTTCACAGCAGAAGCTGAAGTGTGGGATCCTCAGCCCATAGCCCATGGGAGCTCTGAAGCACACAGGCCTATAATGAAACATTTCCTGGCCCAGTAAATGATGGAAGGCTCTTTACAAACAAGTCAGAGACTGCTGGACTTGGTAGATTAAGTGTGGCTTTGCTGATAGTCTGACAGGTGACACTCCCCCCCCCCCCCAGCCTTATATCCCTAAAGGCAGAGCAGTGGAAAGCCCCTAGGTGGCTGGGTGGGATTAGACCCCAGCACCACTCCAACCAAGAGATTCCAACAGGGACTCTGCATTCAAACCCTCTGAAGGTGGCTCCACCCCTCAGCCAAGTCAAGAACCTCAGGTCTGGAGGTGCTGGCAGTGGCTCTGAGTTCCAGCCCCCTTTGCCGCCTCTCGGGAGCAGCTACTCACCGTCTCATTCTTCTTGCTGAAGACTGGCATGGCCACGGTAGTGAGCAGCATCGGGGTCTGGGCCTGTGAGGTAAGGAGCTGCCCGGGAAGGACAACGGGGTCAGAGGGTATGACCTGGGCTCCCTTCTCTGTAAAATGAGAGCTGGTAGGAATGCTTGGGACCAAGGTGGCCCACAGGGGAGGACCTGCCAATATCATTTAACAAAATCCTGAGCCCGCTGTCCTGCTCCTGAGCACACTCACTAAGCTCTCTCATCTCAGCCAGGCCAAGGAGCGTGAGCCCAGGGGACAGGCCCATCCATGCCTGCCCAGAAGCAAAGAGGCTTTGCACAGCAAGCTTTCCAGAAACCTCTGATGCCAAATCTCTGAGGTGAGGTTGCTATGACTGTAGCCCAGACCAGGGAAGAGGGCGAAGACATTGGTCCAGCCCCCACCCCCACCCCACAAGCATAGTTGAATTCTGCCTCAGGGTCACCCCGACCTGTACAGGACAGACCCATGACCTTATCTCCACACACAGGCCCAGGACCAGTATGGTCCTAGCCTCTGGGACTGCCTGATCCTCCAGACCCCACCATGCCGGCTCCTCCTGCTGCCTTGAAGGGGGTCTGCACGTGTGCCCTACTTTACAACAAACACAGCTGTTGGGAGTGTGCACACAGGTATGTTTCATAAACTAAATTACAATCCTAAGCCCCTTGCTGGCTGAATTGACCCCCTCTTGGCCAAGGGACCTCAGAAAAGTCTTAAAAGTGAGTTCCAGCCATGAAGGGAGGAGAGGTCAGACTCTTCTCATGATACACTATCCCTTTTGGAGTTTAGACAAAAACTGACCAGCATTAATGTTAAAACAGATCATAAGACTGACAAAACAGACTGTGGCAATAAGATACCAAATTGTAGGCTCAGCACACGTCTCAGTGGTTAGGGCGCCAGCCACATATACTGGGGCTGGTGGGCTCAAACTCAGCCTGGGCCTGCTAAACAATAATGACAACTGCAACAACAACAACCAAATAGCTGGGTGTTGTGGTGGGCTCCTGTAGACACAGCTACTTGGGAGGCTGAGGGAAGAGAATCACTTAAGCCCAAGAGTTTGAGGTTGCTGTGAGCTGTGAGCTGTGATGCCAGGACACTCTATCAAGGGTGACATAGTGACACTCTGTCTCAAAACAAACAAACAAACAAAAAACCCCAATAAATTGCAAACAGGACCTAAGGCCAAGCAGAACACAGGTTAAGTCATGCCTGTAGGCCTTCAGCGTGCTTAGCAGATCACCTGACTGGGTGACTGTGGCTTGCTCTGTGTTTAGCAGAGTGTCTTGTCTTAACTTAGGCATTTCCTCCTACTGACTCCACAGCTTTAGACAAGTTTAACTCTCCCAACAAATTGCTGGTTAAAGAATCTCCAAACCCACCTGTGACTTGTAACCCCCCACCCCACCATGCAGCTTTGAGATGTTGCACTTTTGGGGGCCAAACTGATGAATACCTTCCATGTGTTGACTTAATGACTTAGAATTTTCCTAGCAATTCCTGTCTCCCTGAAATATATGAAACCAAATGGTCATCCAACTGCGGTGGTCCAAGGCTTCTTGGGTTTGTGTGTCCTGGGGCCATATAGTCATGTACATTGGCTCAGAATATAACTCTTGAGATTATTTTTTCCATTAGCAAGTCTGACCTTCCTTGAGATCAACTAAAGGAGGTTGCTGGGACATGGAAGTGCACAGAAGACTTTCAAGTTCTTCTCCTCCTTTCATCTGAAAGTGAACTACAATGACATCTGAGTTTTGTCCTGAGCCCAGGCAGACCCCTATGGGTTGGAAGGAGGTGCCCTAGTCTCTCCTGAGCTGGGGCTATAGGAAGCCAGAGGTGCTTCCTCTGCCTCTTCCATGGAAGTAGCTCCTAGGCTTTGCCCAGGCCCCTGCTGCCCGCTCTCTCACAGGACTCAGGTCATACTCTGGATGGTTCCAGCCTGGCACAGCTGCCCCTGCACGCTTGTCTCTGGACATTAGTGCAGGTGGGGACCCCTGTCCTGGGCTCAGGGTCCAGAAGTGAGTCCAGGAGATCCGTAGGTGACCTTGGTTTCCTAAGTCAGGGACAAGGAAAAGGAAGGAGGAAGAAAGAGCAGATGCAGAGATGGGGGTTTCTAATGGAGGGATATGTGTCTTATTTATTTATTTACTGAGACAGAGTCTCGCTGTATCATCCTGGCTAGAATGCCATGGTGTCAGGGCTCACAGCAACCTCAAACTCTTGGGCTCAAGTGATTTTCTTGCTTCAGCCTCCAAGTAGCTGGGAGTACAGGTTCCCACCACAATGTCCAGCTAGTTTTTCTATTTTTAGTAGTGACAGGGTCTTGCTCCTGCTCAGGCTGGTCTTGAACTCCTGAGCTCAGGCAATCTACCCACCTTAGCCTCCCAGAGTGCTAGAATTACAGGTGTGAGCTACTGCACCTCCCTGCATGTCACTTTTAAAGTGTAACTTCCTTTGTGGACACAGAGGGAAGAAGAAACCCTGGGAGGTAAGGCTGTCCATGAAATGCTAATGGCAATACTGATAATATTATAGGGAAGCAAGCCTTTACCTGCCCTGTCCTTTCTGGCAGACACACCCCAACACTCCAGGTCATCACTACCAGGTGTGGCAATGGCTAGCCAGGCCAGGCTCCTCTGACAGGGCTCTACATGCCTTCCCTTCCCACCTCTGATGCACAAGAGCAAATGCCCACGACACTGCACACGCAGAGTCACTTAAGGTGCAGCCCTCACAGGCCGCGCTGGCTACCATAGGGCCCTGTGTTTGCATGATGAAGGTGAAGGGAGAATGGAAGGGAGGGACAAGTGTGAGACATGGTGCACGGGAAGACGAGACTCAACGACAGTCCCTCCTCCTGCCTCCCCCAGCTCTCGCTCATCTATCCCCAAGATGGACACCTGGACAAGGAAAGGGGCAACCTGCCCGAATGAGGCAGGCGCAGCCCTTCTGAGCAGAGCTCTGGGAGCAGCATTTGGTGACCTTATGGCTGAGCCTCTATGAAGTGGATTAATGAGCCTTTCACCCATTCGGCAAGATGGTTCCTATCTACTGTTGATAGGCAGAGCTATGTGCCACTGTCCTCAGCACAGGGCATGTCAGAAGAAAAGCCAGAGCCTGCGTCCCCAAGCTGTTTGTCACAGGGGGTCAGCAAGGGACCAGGTTCTGGCTGATGGGATGTACACTCCTGGGCCACACAGGCCTCCCAGGAAGTTTCCTTTGAAGGAGTGGAGCACGCCCCTGGCCCCTTCCACCAACCTGATGCTCTGAATGTGGTTTCAGTTGACTAGAGTTCCACCAGCTATGTGGACCAGGAGGACAAGGGTCACATCCCAGCAACAGTGAAGGGGCCTGCAGGAAGGAGCCTCCTGGGCATGTCTCAGATGTCCACCCTAGATGGACACCCTGTGATGGAGGGAGAAACACACTTCTCCCACTAAGCTGCTCCTTTCAGGTCCCTCTGGATTCGGGACTGACAGGCCATCAGTGAAGAGCTGGCTGCACATGGGGTGTGATGTGAGTGGGGGAACAAGCTCCTCCTTCCTTGCAAAGTCTCATCTGAAGTTCTGCCTTTGATTTTAATCCCCTGTGTGTGTTCTTACTGCCTACAGTCTTTTCAAAATGCAGGAGTGCAGGAAGGGAGGACTCGCAATGAAGCTGTAGGATGAAGAATTATGGGTTAGGTGGGAATAGGGGCCAGGGAGAGACAACCTGGGGGGGCCTGCTCCACACAGCAGGTCTGCAGATGCCTGGGGGAGCAGTGGAGTGAGAGGGAATGCAGACAGAACTTTCCCCGGTGAGGCACTATGCTTACCCTCCTGGCCTAGGAAGTCACTCTCACCTTACTGTCCATGTAGGCCTCTGTCCAGGTGATGTCATGGTCATGGTTGATGACCATGGGCCGGCTGAGCACGTGCAGGTACTCCATCACATTCTCCTGGGCGTCCGCCAGCGTGGAGATCTGCGTGTAGTAGCCTGGTGGGGGAAGGTGGATGTGGGCAACCCCTGATAAGGCTCCAGACCCCTGGCTCCCAGCTCACAACTAAGCCCTGTCTAGGACTGTCCTGGCTGCAGGATGCCACTCCCTACAGTTTCTACTTCTCCCCGAGGCCATAGGCCAGTGGGAGACAAAGGCCCATGTCCCCCACCTGGAGATCTCTGAGGGGCTGCTTTGTTCAGGCCTCCTGTGGGAGCAGCGGATATTCAATATGCAGGACCTTAGGGGTCCGAGGCTGTGTTCCCCATTCCCTGAAGGTCGTCTCCCCAGTGAGTCTTCTGTGACTGCCTGTTGTAAGGCAACCCCGTTAGAGCCAGTGATTCTGTCCTTCCCCCAATCACTGTCCTGAAGGTTATGGGGTGGGGTGTCACAGCCTCCTCATGGGAGCCAGAGTGTGTGCCTGCCTCCGCTCCCACAGTGCCCATGCCACACGCTGTGAAATGCAGCTGCTCTCAGCTCCTCTCGGCTCCCATTTGCCTCTTGTTCCGAATCCCTGGAACATGCCATTCTCTCTGTCTGCTATACCCCTCCCAGTCACCCCACCCAGGAGGCACCTCTGCCATGCTCCCCTAGTGCCATGACTAGCCCACACCTCCCACCCATCACAGAAAACTGCAGGTGTGTCATTAACTGGCTCCCTCCCTTGTCCCCCTGTGGTACAGTGCCCAGAGAAAGGCTGCTTCTGAGTCTGTCCTGACCCCTCGGTAATACCCGTGCCTGGGAACAGTGCTAGGTGCCCACCAAAGTTTTGTTGCATCAACAGGGCCTAAGATGGTCTTGAGTTCTGATCAGAGGTAGCTAAGGACTGTTTTCACACAAAAGATTATTTCAAAGAAAATGGTAACCCTCTGCTTTTTGTAGGGGAGCAGAGCTAGTATCAGTGGTTTGATTGGCCACAGGAGGAATGGAGCAGGACGTTAGAGAGAGTTTATGCTAAAAATGTCAACCTGCCCTGCCTCTCCCTGTTTTCTACATTGTGGTTTTGTATGAACCTTTATCTGAAAGTGCAGTTCTTGTCTCTTGTGCAAACACTAGATAGATGACCTCTAATTTTCATTTCAGGTGACTTCATGACTTAAGACTCCCTGAAGGAGCAATCAAGCATTTGCTGAAGGTGTTACGGAGAAACTTAGGTTTTGTCTGCTTTTTCCAGCTAAGGAGGAGGAACAGAGGCTTCTGTCCTCCCCAGAGCTGCTTCTCCATAAGGCCCCATGCAGAAGCCTGTGCTTGGCTCAGCTCAGCATCTCTGGGTGACTGGGCAATGCCACCCCATGCTCAGGTCCCCGAGCCATGAGGCCTCTGCTGCCTCAGCACTTACCTTTATTGTTGCATGCGATCCATTTCATGCGGTCAGCAAAAGTGACTTCTCTCCCGATGAGGTAAGTGAAAACTCGAACCTAACCCAAAGACACAGATGTAACATCTATGTGAGTCTTAGATGTTGAGCCTGGCACTTTTCAGTCTTTGTCTTTTCCAATCTCATCCCCCTTTTGAGCAGAAAAGACCCTTTAGGGAGGCCCAGGTGGCAACATGACTTCCCCAGGCCAAGGTGGTCATAGGGTAAATGCAAGGCCAAGCTCATAGCTCAGCAATTCTGATGCCTTAAAACCATATTCGGGTCCCTCCACCTGAAGGCCCTCATACCAGGCTTCTGTGCCTAGGGTTGCCATAATTTTGGGACACCAAATTAGGACATATTTGAATGTGTGATTGGGTCTAATGTGAAAGAACATTGGAATGTGGGGTCATTTCATCTGTACCAGGAGAACTGTCCCCTTGGCAGTGGCAGAACCTTCTCTCCCAGCTCCTCCCCTGCCAGGAGAGTCACCTTGCGGTCTGGCCAGTTATACTTCTCGAACACTGGCTCATAGTCCTCCACAGCCCCGTCGGTGATCAGCATGATGGCCTGATTGCAGAGACTCCCTTGCCTGGCCTCTTGGAACTGTGTGGAGAAAGGGAGGCCCATGACCACAGGCCAGGCCACTCTCTGCCCCCACCATGTCATCAGCTACAGTACCTGCTGCAGGATCTGGAAGGCTTCGCTCAGGGCTTTGTTCACGACCCCCACTCCTTTGACCATCAGCTCATCCACCAGCTGCTTGAAATGCTGTCATAGGCAAGGTGCAGAGAAGCATCAGTGGGCAGGGACTTTCATCTCTGCTCTCAATTCAGGAGGCCATTCAGGGCTACTGCCCAGAAGGACATGCTCACAGGGCCCATATCTCCACGAGACAGCCAATTTAATGGGCTGGATCCCTACGATAGATGTTTCTCAAAAGCCCTCAAGATAAACCAAGAGAGTGAGTGGCTGGGTGCAGACCCATGTCTATTACTGGGAGGAAATGCCAAGTGTGAGTCCAGCCAGAGGGGAGGACAGTCCTAGGACAAAGGCAGGGATGACCTTGACCTTAGAATTCAGGCTCAACCACATCCAGGGGTGCTCATTTCATAGCAGAAACTACGGAAGTCCCAGGGACTGAGGCCAGACTTCAGAGGAAGTCAAACTTCAATTCTTCAGTCACAGAGGGAGTGATCTGTGACATGCAAAATCTCCCTCCAAAAAATTGTTGCCATGTCCTCTCCTCCCTGGTCTCTTACTGAAGAAAAGGACTCAATCCAAAGGGTTTGAATTTGTCTGCTCTGAGGGAAGCTCCTCATGAAGACTGACACAACAGAAAGGCCCAGGTGGGAAGCAGAGGGGGAAACGGAATCCTGGATAAGCCAGAGGGTGAAAAACCAGACCTAGATATGTGAGATTCCCTGAGCAGTGAGGTCTCTGTTTGCTCACCGTGCTCTGCTAAGCAGCAGCATCGGTACTGGACAGTTTCCCGGGTGTGTCTGCATGCAAAACCACCTGCTTCCTCAGCTTCCAATGGGGGCCTTTGGGAGTGAATGAAAGGGGCTGTGGAAGCAGACTCTCCCAATCCTGACAGGAGCAGGGGCCCAAAGGCACCAGGTCACAGGTGGACACTCACCTCTCGGTTGTCTCTATCTGCCTGGACGAGGATCCCTTTAAAACAAGGCTCGATGTAATGGACATAGTCATTGTACTGCAGGGGGGAGGGGAAGTGAGAGAGGAACAAACCGGTCAGTTTGGGGAGCTGGGGCCAACAAAGAGCTAAGACAGCTCACAGCAGGGTTTGGGGAGTGGGTCACCAAGCCACCTGTGTAATATCATCTTGGGGAACTCAATGCTTTTGGCAGTTTTTCTGAGTAGAGAGAACAGGGCTTTAACTCTGAAAATCTTCCCTCAAAGCCTGGTCTTGGGGCTGCCTGAGTGATATCCATCTCCTAGGGTTTATGGAGAACCTACAGTTATTGACAGAATACCTTTGCTGTCTGCCCCCAAGACCAGAGGAGATGTCTTCCTTCAGAATCTTGGAGCCTGCCATGGACAGACTCCTCCCCACCATGCCCGGGTGGGGAGATTAGAGATTGTACCCTTTTTCTCTTTGGCCACATCAGTGAAGAGGGTCCTTTAGCAGTCAGTGGAGTGGTGGGCAGAGGGAGAAAAATGCATTATTGCTGCTTTCATCTTCTTAATCAGCCTGCTTCCCCCTAGTTAAAACACAAATCCTCAAGGTGTTCCTAATCTGCCTTCTTCATGCATAGAAGGGGCAGAAAGGGGAAATGATGGGGACAGCGGTACAGAACTGGGTAGGTGTTCTGGAAGAACATTAGAAGAGAATGTCCCCTGATGGTGACTCCCCCACCAGCTGGAGGTACTAGGCAAGAAGGTAGGAGGGAAGTCAGGCTTTGAGAGATAAGAACTATCTCACTGTAGTGCATGTTGGACCTGTTCTCTGTGTCTGTGCTGTCACTGCTACAGGTCAGAGGGGGAGGCCAGCATGGAGGGCCATGGTGGGTAAGCTGCAGGTGCAGGAGAACCACTCTAGAAGGGAGGGCATTTGCACCCCAGCATTATCATTTTGAAGTCAGACAAATTTGCCTCGCTTTTTTTTTTTAAACTAGATAAGTGAATTCTACTAAAGATAAGAATCGTCAGCAATGGAGGAAATTTGTCAGACTGGAGGAAATTTGGATCAGCTGTTCTTCAAAATGATACCCTCCCAGGGTAACTGTTAAAAGGGCTGGACTGGCTGGCCACAGTGTCTCATGCTTGTAATCCTAGCCCTCTGGGAGGATGAGGCGGGTGGATTGCTTGAGCTCAGGAGTTTGAGACCAGCCTGAGCAAAAGTGAGACCTCATCTCTACTAAAAATGAAAAGCTGAGGCAAGAGAATCACCTGACCCCAAGAGTTTGAGGTTGTTATGTGGTATGACACCATGGCACTCTACCAAAGGTGACAAAGTGAGACTCTCAAAAAAAAAAAAAGAAAACAAAAATGAAGAAAATAATAAATAAATGAAAGGGTTGAACTGAGCCACCCTTTTCTTGCATTTTAGATCATTCTCCTAACTCGTATCTCTCCTTTCCTTCTTTATTTCTCCTGTCTCCCAGTGTGTCTGTGTTTGCATGTGATAAAGGACATGGAAGAACTGAGCCATGGTGAAGAAGCCTGGGGCTGTTCCTCCAACAGCAGAATGGACAGCTGTGCTGGCAACAGGTGCTCATCAAGAGCACTTGGGTGTAGTCAGGGCTAAAGTGGGAGCCAGTTGTTCTTAGTCTTTATTGGGTTCCAGACACCTTTGAGAAATTGATGAAAAATACAGACACAGAAAAATGGATGTCTGCTTTTCATATGATTTCAGAAACTTCGTGGAGCTCTCAAAGGCCATTCTTGGTCAGCCCATGGACCCTGGGTTAGGAAGAAGTCTCAGCTTTAGAAGAAAGAACTGTACACAGCAGGAAGCATCAAATGGCTGTATATATAAGTCATTCTCGTGCAGGTGGAGAAAAGGCTTTTCTAGAGCAACTGACAGCTATTCTAGAACAGGAAGACACATTTACCGCAATAATATTAACAAAGTCATTCTCTCCTAGGGTGTCCAGGATGGTGGAGATGGTGTGCTTAGCAATGGCCATCCTCAGTCCCTTCATACTGCCGCTCACATCCACCAGAATCACTATGTCCTTGGGAGAAGTAGCAGCTTGGATGTACCTTTAGTAGAAAAGAGAGACAGGCCCAAGATGGTACCAAGCATGTGCAAGTTATTTCTATTCAGATTCTGGCCCAAGTGTACACAAAACTCAGGTCAAAGTCCTACTTATTTCAGTTCCATTGTGTCCTAGAACCATTCAATGTGGTTCCAAAGCTATTGGGGTGGCAATAGTTGAGAATATCCCCTTTTAACAGGCAAAACCCTCACTCTCTTTGATTTATACCAGCCAGGATCCCTGAGGGAAGGGGGAGAACTGGGATTCATCCTCATATTCTGTCGCAAATCTGCCATAAAAAGGGCATTTAGAGTGAGAAAAACCTAATCGCAGGTTCATTGGGCGATAACTCAGTGTTCTGGAAGGTTTGGGTTGGGAAAAATGAATATAATCAGTCTTAGAGAAAGAGCAGCTGTAGAGGAAAGAAAACAGGAATAGAGTTTACTCTGCTTTGGATCAAGGTTCTATACATCTGAGGTCTTGATGGTGGTGGGGAGAGGGAAGGGAATAGAGAAGAACCAGGCAAAACCCAACAGCTATAAGACAAATGCCAGTCCCAAAGACATTTCCCCTGTGAGATCTTACCAGCCGCGATTTCGGCAGTCAAATGTAATGACTCCATTCTCATCAGGTGTCCATTTTATACCTAGGGAAATAAAGGCTGGTTCTTTTACAAGCTTGGTGAGGCCCCCCAGACCCCTGGCTAGGGGCTGACTCCTAGAATGGCCATGACCCCTAAGGCAGAACAGATATGGACTTGGGCAGTAGGGTATGGACAACAACCTGTAAACTGAGGCAGCAAGAAAGTAGATACCTACCATCTAAACTGCTCAGATCCAGAGATGGGTGTACTTTCACAGGTAGGACCCCTTATGTGGTGCTTGGAACTCATTTATGAAACTAAATCTCACATTAAATAGTGGAAAGGGATGCTTCAGGGAGGTGTGACATTTAACACCTCTTACCCAGCCAGTAAAGTGTGGACAAAGTGTTGAGAGAAGCAAGTGCTCTGACTTCTAGCCCACTCTCTGTAGGTTAAGCTCATTAAGACTAGTGATCTTTCCTGTTGTCTGGGCTCTGAGAATGATTTGGCTATATGATTGTAAGCTCCTTGAAATAATTTTAGATAAGCATAAGCCAAAGGAGTTTATCACTGTTCCCCACTGTAAAGGAAAGTCTGAAGGTTTACTTCAAGAAGGAAAATGATCTGGGAAAGACAGGCTGAGATGCATGAAGGAATGGCAAACAAATAAAATGGAAAACAAGTGGTTAATTCTGAACCAGCAATATTTATATCAGATAATAGTAGTGTCTGATCTGTGGGAATGAAAAATTTCAGATATTAGATGACAATAGAATACAAGTCAGGATGGGGGGGGAGGAAATGGAAGCATAAAAGTTCTAAAGTCCTTTATTAATGGAAAAGAGAGACTTAGACACTCAAATATAGGAAGCTCAGAAATCTCCAAGCAGGTGCAATTTAAAAAGGTTTCCTTTATGTCCCATTATAGCCAAATTGTCAAAAGTCAAAAACAAAACAAAATTCTAGAAATAGCAAGAGAAAAGCATCTAGTTACTTGTAAGAGAAACCCCATCAGATGAATAGAAACTTTACAGATCCAGAGAGAATGTGAAAAGAGAACATCTATTATCATGAAAATGCATAAAAGTATAAAACTCACTAGTAGAGCAAACACAAACAAGGAAGAGAAAGGACTCAGAGATTGCCATTACAGAAATCCACCAAAACCCAAATGATAAGCAATAAGAGAAAAATAAAGGAACGAAAGATGTATAAAACAACCAGAAATCAGTTAATAAAATAGCAGGAATAAACCTTCATATATCAATAAAACCTTGTATATAAATGGATAAAACTTTCCAGTTAAAAAAGTATGTATTGACTGGATGGATTTAAAATGACCTAGTTATTATATGCTTTCTACAAGAAACACATCTCACTTGTAAAGACACTCTCATATAGACTGAGAGTAAAAGGACAGACAAAAAAAAATCACATGCAAAAAGAAAGCAAGAATGAACAGACTTATACAAGCTAAATCAGACTTTAAGTGAAAAAGTAAAAAGAGACAAAGAAGGTAATTATATAATGATAAATGAATCAATTCAACAAGAGTATATAACAATTCTAATCATATATGCAACACCAGAGCACCCAGATATATAAGCAGATATTTATTAGATCTAAAGGAAGAGATGGACTTCAATACAACAATAGTTAAAAACTTCAACATCCCACTCTCAGCATTAGGCAGGTCATCTAGATAGAAAATTATCAACAAAGCATTAGATTTAAGTTGCATTTTAGACCAAATGGACCAAGTAGGCATTAATAGAACATTTTATCCAACAGTTACAGACTCTTCTCACCAGCACCTGGAATATTATCCAGGAAAGACCATATGTTAGGACACAAAACAAGTCTTAATAATTTTTTTTCAAATCAAAATTCTAAGTATCTTTTTGGACCACAATGGAATAAACCTAGAAATCAATAACAAGAGGAACTTTGGAAACTGTCCAGATACACAAAAATCAAACAACATGCTCCTGAAGACATTAAGGAGGAAAGCAAAAAATTAATTACGTGAAGAAATGAAACTTGAAATACAACATGCTAAAAACCTACGGGTACATTAAAAGCAGTTCTGAGAGAGAATTTTATAGCAGTAAATGCCTACATCAAAAAAGTAGAGGAAGCACCTGTGGCTCAAGTGGCTAAGGCACCAGCCACATACACCAGCCACATACACCTAAGGTGGTGGGTTCGAATCCAGCCTGGGGCCCGCCAAACAACAATGACAGCTGCAACCAAAAAATAGCCGGGCGTTGTGGCCAGTGCCTGTGGTCCCAGCTACTTGGGAGGCTGAGGCAGGAGACTCGCTTGAGCCCAGGAGTTGGAGGTTGCTGTGAGCTGTGATGCCACAGCACTCTACCCAGGGGGATAGCTTGAGGCTTTGTCTTAAAAAAAAAAAAATAGAAAAGTTTCAAAAAACATACTACAAGGAACCTGGAAAGCAAGAACAAACCAAACTCAAAACTAATAGAAGGAAAGAAATAATAAAGATATATCAGTGAAACAAAAAGTTGATTTTTAAAAAAAATAAAATGGATAAATTTCTAGCTGGACTAACCAAGGAAAAAAAAGAGAAAACCCAAATAAAATCATGACTAGAAAGGGCAATGTGACAACTTTTACCACAGAAATAAAAAAGAGATTATTATAAACAACTCTGCTGCATTAAACTGGAAACCTAGAGGAAATGGATAAACTCTGGACACATACAGCCTACCAAGATTGAGTTAGGACTAAATAAAAAACTTGAAAAGACTAATAATGAGGAATGAGATTGAATCACTAATTTAAAAAAAATCCCCCAAAGAAAAGTCTAGTACCAGATGGCCTCATTGCCAAATTCTACCAAACTTTCAAAGAACTATCCCCAAGTGTCCTCAAACTATTCCCATAAGTTAAAGAGGAGGGAATTCTCCATAATTCATCCTCCCAGGCTGGCATTACCCTGATACCAAAACCAGATGAGGCTACAACACAAAAAGAAAAATGCACGCCAATATCCCTAATCATTTAGATGTAAAAATCCTCAAAAAATAATAGCAAACTGAGTCCAACAGCACAACAAAAAGATAATCAAGTGAGACTATGCTAGGAATGCAAGAATGGCTCAACATATGCTAATCAATAAATGTGACACATCATAGCAACAGAATAAAGGACAAAACCCATATGATCATCTCAACATATTCAGAAAAGCATCTAATAAAATTTGATATCCCTTCATGATAAAAACTTTCAACAAAGTAGGCATAGAAGAAACATACTACAGAACGTATATGACAAACTCACAGCAAACATCACACTGAGTTTGGAAAAAAAATGAAAGCCTTTCCTTTAAGAACTGTAACAAGACAAGGATACACACTTTCACCACTCCTATTCAACATACTACTGGAAATCCTATCTAGAGCAATTAGGAGAGAAAACAAATAGAAGGTATCCAAATTGGAAAAGAGGGAATCAAATTTGTCCCTTTTTCCAAATGATGAGGTTTTATATCTAGTAAAACTTAAAAACTCCACCAAAAATTCTTAGATTTAATAAATAAATTCAGCAAAGGTGCCAAATACAAAATCAAGGTACAAAAAAAACCAGTACTCTTTCTATATACCTATAATGAACTAGATGAGAAAAAAATAAAGAAGGCAACCTCATTTACAACAGATACTGATAAAATACCTATGAATAAATTTAACCAAGGAGGTGAAAGACTTTTACAAGAAAAACTGCAAAGCACTGATGAAAGAAATTGAAGAGAACACAAATGGAAAGACATAGTTGCTCATAGATTAGCAGAATTAATATTGTTAAAATTGCCCAAAACAATCTACAGATTTAATGGAATCTCTTTCAAAATATCAATGTCATTTTTCACAGAAATAGAAAAAACAATTCTAAAATTCATATGGAATCAAAAAACAGCCTGAATAGCCAAGGTGATCCTGAGGTGGATAGGGACCCAAAAGACAAAAAACAAAACTAGAGACATCACCTATTTCACTTCAAAATACATTGCAAGTCTACAGTAACCAGACAGCATTATATTGTTATAAAAATGGGTATATAGAACAATGGAACAGAATAGAGAATCCAGAAATAAATCCATGTACTTACAGCCCATTAATTTAACAAGGCACTAGGAAAACATATGAAGAAAAACACATCCACTTGAATAAATGGTGCTGGGAAAACAGAATATCCATATGGAATTGAATGAAACTGGACCCCTATATCTTACCACGTAAAAAAATCAACTCAAGATGGATTGATGACTTAAATGTAAGACCTGAAACTCTAAAACCCCTAGAAGAAAATATGGGAAACACAACATGGAAACACATTGTTCTAGGCAAAAAAATTTATGGTTAAGACCTCACAAGCACAAGTACCAAAAAAATAGACAATTGGGATTATATTAAACTAAAAACTTACATGCAACAAAAGACCCAACAATCATCTTTTATACATTGTTGGTAGGAATGTAAATTAGTACAACCACTATGGAAAACATTATGAAGATTTCTCAAAATCTACAAATATAGCTTTGATATATCACAATACATATGATGTAACAATCCCACTACTGAGTATTTATCCAAAGGAAAAGAAATCAGTATGTCAAAGGATATACCTGCACTTCCAGGTTTAATGCAGCAGTATTCACAACAGCAAAGATATAGAATCAACCTAAGTATCTATCAATGGACAAATGGATAAAGGAAATGTGGTATATATACACAATGGATTACTATTCAGTCATAAAAAAAATGAACCTTAGCATATGCAGCAACATAGATGAAACTGTAAGTCATTATGTTAAATGAAATAAGCCAGGCAAGAAAAAACAAACATTGCATGTTACTCTTACGTGGGAGCTAAAGACATTGATCTTATGGAAGTAAAGAGTACAATAATAAATACCAGAGGCTGGGAAGAGTGTCTGGGTTGAGGGTGGGGAGTTGAAGAGAGGTTGGTTAATGGATACAAATGTACATTTATTTTTTATTTTTTATTTTTTTGAGACAGAGCCTCAAGCTGTCCCCCTGGGTAGAGTGCTGTGGCATTACAGCTCACAGCAACCTCCAACTCCTGGGCTCAAGCGAGTCTCTTGCCTCCGCCTCCCAAGTAGCTGGGACCATAGGTGCCCGCCACAACGCCCGGCTATTTTTTTGGTTGCAGCCGTCATTGTTGTTTGGCGGGTCCGGGCTGGGGATTCGAACCCACCACCTTAGGTGTACGTGGCCGGCGCCTTAGCCGGTTGAGCTATAGGCGCTGAGCCAAACTTCTTAATTTAAAGTGGAGACATGTCTTAATATCATTGGCAGGGAAATGTGTCTATTTCTGGTTTCTGTTAAGGGGTTATGGCAGTTTACTTTTAAGAAAACAATGAAGAGTCTGATTTAAACACTGGAAGTACGGCAGATCTTAATTAAGTGTACTATTCAGTTGTCCACACATCTAATTTATCTAGTTTGGTGCCATTCTAATCTTTAAAACTATAATAGTCAACAGGATGGATTCAACATACAGTAAACATGAGAGAACTTTAAGATCTGTAAAAGAGTAAGTATTTGAGTTACTTGTTTCTTTGGAGAAACAAGTCATTAGCGAGAGTACCTTGGGAAGAGAGAACACAAAAAATATCTTTTATAGGGCCAGGTATGGTGGCTCACGCCTGTACTAGCACTCTGGGAGGTCGAGGCAGGTGGATGGCCTGAGCTCAAGAGTTCAAGACCAGACTGAGCAAGAGTGAAACCTCCATTTTTAAAAATAACTGGGGGTTGTGGCAGGTGACGTTAGTCCCAGCTACTCAGGAGGCTGAGGCAAAAGGAACACTTGAGCCCAAAAGTTTGAGGCTGCTGTGAGCTAAGATGCCATGGCACTCTACCAAGGGTGACAAAGTGAGACTCTGTCTCAAAAAAAAAGAAATATCTCTTACAAAAATGAGAGATAGGTAGATTGAGAATCAGTTACTATTACTAGTTTGGGCACTGTTGTCTATCTAATGAGTTTTTATAAAGATTTTTGATCTAATTATTAAAATGCAATTGCAGAGAAATTTAAAACATTTGTAATCTTCTGGGATCTGGGTATGGTGGCTCATGCCAGTAATCTCAGCTCCTTGGGAGGCTGAGGCCAGAGGATTGCTTCAGCCCAGAGTTTGAGGTTGCTAGTCTTCTGACATAAAACCTATATATTCTCTCGACTAAAAGAGTTGTAGAATTTATAGTTTGCCAGTTTGGTATAGGGTCCCTTGTTTACAGTTTTGCCTCTAGCCTTCATTATTAAATACAGTTCTTAGTTTTGCCATCAGTAACATTAGTTCATTTTTTAATATTAGGTATGAAAGTATCATTGCCACTCTATGTGAGAACTTAGACTCCTTGGATGAGCCAGATGCTCGAGCAGCTATGATTTGGATTGTGGGAGAGTATGCTGAAAGAATTGACAATGCAGATGAATTACTAGAGAGCTTCCTGGAAGGTTTTCACGATGAAAGCACTCAGGTAAGTTCTCATCTATCCCATTAGGCCTGGATCTCTTTGGGGAGATTTTAGAAAAAGTAAAAGTTAGTTTCTTCTGTGTCTTTGTATTTATGTATAGTATGTTCATTTTTTTACCCAAAAGGGATAACCCTTTTCAGTTGTACTGATTTCTAGTGTAACAAACCTGTGTAACTTAGACCAGTGGTTCTCAAACTGCAGTGAACATTAGGAACATCTGGGAGGCTTGTTACAGTGCAGGTTGTTGGACCTCACCCTTAGATACGTGACTAAGTAGGTCTGAGATGGGCCTAAGTATTTGTATTTCTTAAAAGGTTCAGGCTTCTGCTGCTTTTCCAGAACCACACTTTGGCAACCACTGGCTTAGAGCAGTAGTTACCAGTTTTTGTTTCCTGTCACCTAAAGATGATTACACATTTCTGTCAATAATGGCTAGGGCTCGTGACAGCACAGATTTTTACCTGGGGCTGTGGTGAGGCTTGAAAAGATTTTCTGTGGATGATTAGTCTCCTTCCCATCTTCTATTCATCTCTCCTACTAAAATTAAAGCCATGGGCCAAGAAAGCAGATAAATTATTAAGCCCTTTTCCCCTGGCATTTTTACACATAGCAAATAGAAGTTCAAGTAGATAATCTACTGCAGTAATTTTAATAGTCCTAATTCAAGGAATATGGGCAAGCCAGTAGCTTTGTGGTTCAGAGGCCTACACCTAATTGATTGTGATCTGACATAATTCTTCTGTCTTGATTCTGGTCCTGGTATGACAGATGATTACATAATTTACCCCAAATTATACCTTTTAGTAGAAGTAATAAAAGCCTTGGTGAGGAACTGGTTTTATCACCATCAGTATGGTAGTGTATAAATACAGGCAGTTATCTGTCTTATAAACAGTCAAAGTTTTGGTGCCGAAAATGCATTTTCCATGTAGGAGGTTAAGTGAGCTTTCAGTTCAGTACCTTTGTATTTCAGATGAATACTTTTGACCACTAATGTTGATACTGGCTGACTTTCAAACTTTTGTCTTATAACCATTATCAGAAAAGCCCCAGAATAATTTGTGGGTGGCAAAACACCCCGTTGGTCAGAATGGCAGGGAATTCCATTTTTGGAATGGCAGGCATTGCCATTTTTTTCACTTTAACAAATTACATTTTTTAGGTGCAGCTCACTCTGCTTACTGCTATAGTGAAGCTGTTTCTCAAAAAACCATCAGAAACACAGGAGCTGGTCCAGCAGGTCTTGAGTTTGGCAACACAGGTAAGAAATCTGGAAAAAGTGCGGGATGATTTACTGTTTTGTTTTGTTTTGGGGGGGGCTTTAATTCAAAGAGTAATAGCATTTAGATCCTGTTTAAATGTTAAAGCAATGCTTAACGTGTTTCACTGAACTGTAGCTGGTTGTAAAGCTTTTAAATGATTAGGCTGGTTCCAGTTTTCATGATGATTTATGAAAATTTAACATGGACACTCTTTAGTGTTGCTGAAGGATATCCTTATGTGAAAAAGACCTTTTCTGACTTACGTGAAAATGACAATTTCTGATAATACCTCCTTCTAGGTGACTTCATTTCAGCTTTCAAATAAAAGTACCATGTGGAAATGGTAGATGCTTCAACATAGTTTCATGTTTTGTTCTACCTTCTAGGGTAGTTACCTTTCTCTTGAAGATTATTTTATGTTATTTACTTTTAAATTTTTATTAATTTATCTATTCATTTGAGATAGGGTCTTGCTCTATTGCCTGGGGTAGAGTGCAGTGGTGTTGTCATAGCTCATTGCAACTTTAGACTCCTGGGATCAAGTGATTCTTCTGCCTCAGCCTCCTGAGTAGCTGGGACCACAGGCCTACCCTACCGCGCTCAGCTTATTTTTCTGTTTTTCTGCAGAGACAGGGTCGTGTTGCTCAGGCTGGTCTGGAATGCTTGCTTATCCTCAAGCAATCCTCCTGCCTTGGCTTCCCAAAGTCCTAGGATTATAGGTGTGAGCCACTATGCCTAGCCTCTGGAGATAATTTTAAAGCGCTAAAATTCTTTGATATTTTTGGCCTTCCTTGAAATTATTTCATGTTTTTGTTTAGAAGAAAAGAGGTTTACATGGATTCTGATTTCAGGAGTATGGCAACTTGCCTTAAAGACCAGGTCATCATTTTAGAGCTATAGAAATCAAAATAATTTCCTTTTTCTAGTGTAACTAGTATAATCATCAGCTCATAATGATTTAGTAATATTCTTAATTAGATTTGAGAGCAGACTAGATTTAACTATCGGAGTTAAGATTGTATCTGCACATGGGATCTGATTCAGATACTCAATTTACCATTTTTCTCTCTTCATCTCCTTATAATGGTATATCATCAAAAATTAAAACCCTTTTATAATACTTTGTCTAGTTCTAAGCTGTCATTTTTCCTATTAATTTTTACATCTTTAAAAAATTTATTTGTAGCTGGGTGGGGTGGCTCATGCCTGTAGTCCCAGCACTGTGGGAGGCTGGGGCAGGAGAATTGCTTGAGCTCAGGAGTCTAAGACTTGCCTGAGTGAGAGTGAGACCCTGACTCTTAAAAAATGAAAACCCTAGCCATGTGTCACAATGAGTGCCTGTAATCCCAGCAGCTTCTGGAGGCTGAGGCAGTGGGATGCCTACAGCCGAGTCTGAGGTTGCAGTGAGCTATGATGCAATTGCACTCTGCTCAGGAGATAGGGTGGGACTCTTGTCTCAACAAAAAATAAAAAAAGAAAAAAGAAAAGTAATAATAAATAAGCAAAAAAGTTAAAATTATTTGTAAGAACTTTTTGAAGTATTTTTTAAAAATTTTCTTAAGCATCTTCCTTTATTGGAAGCAAAACAATTTCTATAAGCATCAGTATTAATGTATTTTATTTATTTACTTGTTTGAGACAGAGTCTTATTCTGTTGCTCAGGCTGGAATTCAGTGGTATGATCATAGCTCATTGTAGCCTCAAACTCCAGACTCAGCAATCATGCCCTACTATGTGTGTTTTTGTGTGTGTGTATGGAGACAGGGCCTCAATATGATGCCCAGGTTGGTCTCATATTCCTGACCTCAAAACAGACCTCCTGCCTTGCCTTCCAGAGTGCTGGGATTACAGGCATGAACCAATGTATGCATCTGGTTATTTATCTGTACTGAATTGAGGATTTTAGACTTCCTCTATTTAGATCCTTGATTAATACATTTGTATCTCTGTTAGGATGAATTCAAAACAATTTTTTCATTTTTTCTTTGTACTCTATTTCATGTTTGTTTTTTCTCTTTCTCTGTTTCATGTTTTAATTTTAAACTCTTAAGTACATATAGAATGACAGAATTGGAACAACTCACATTCTGTCAAAACAGTTTCTAAAGAGAATTTTGGCCTTGCTCTCTCTGCTTACCTGTAAATATTCAGGCAAGTGTCTTTGATAGTTTCCATTGTTTTCGTAAGTTCTAAACCTTATCTTAAGGCCTGTGTGTTTGTATTTAATAGGCAGCATAGTTAAGCTGTGTTTTGGGTTCTTTTTGGAGTTCAAACTTAAATAGCTTTCAGTATTTATCAAAATTTGACTGAGATTGACCTGTTTAGGGAGATTTTGCCTGCAGGTTACAAAGTAGCACTGTTCTTATAGTCTGAAATTCACCTCTCAAGCCACATTAATAGAGACCTGGGTACCTAGACTGTTGTTTTTGACCCTAGTAGAATTGCTGTTTTGAATAACACTGACACCATAAGCCTGTAGAAAAGGTCATCATGAGAAACTGTCTTATTTGGGTCTGTTGTCATTTTGTTATTAAAGTCATTTATTCCATTACATATTTTCTAACAAGTTTTGGATTTTCAGGTATGTTGTTGTATAGTTGATTGCCTTTCTGAATGGCTTGCCTGATCAGAATTCTTTTTCACGTTGATGGTTTGAAACCTTAGAATCAAATGTAAGGATTGCCCATGAAAAGTATACAGGTCATTGTGGCATTCATTATTCTGCCTCTAGTTTTTTATTTTTGTTTTTAATAGACAGTGTCTTGCCTGTTACCCAGGCTAAGGTATAGTGGCATCATTGTAGCTTATTGCTACCTGCCAGATACTCAGAAGGCTCAAGTGATCCTCCTGCCTTTTGCTATCTGGGACAACAGGCATGAGCCACCTTGCCCAGCTAATTTCTTTCTTTTTCATTTGTTTTTGTAGAGACAGAGTCTCATTATATTGCCCAGGCTGGTCTCAAACTCCTGGCTTCAAGCAGTCCTCCTGCCTTGGCCTCTAGAAGTGCTGGGAATACGTGCGTGGGCTACTGCACCCTGCTTTACTAGCTCTTTCATGCTTTCTTGCCTTAGATGCATTTTTATAAGCTTTGCTAAATCCTTTTCTAGAATAGAGCAGGGCCTTAACTCACTTAATCTCAGTAAAGGTTGGTATTGTTACTATTCCTGTTTTGTAGATGAGGAAACAGAGACACAGAGAGGCCCAATTAGTATGGCACAGAGCTGGGGCTCAAATCAAGGTAGTTGGGCTGCAGGGTCCATGTTCTTAACCCACTATGCTGTGCTGCCTTTCTATTCTGAAAGTTAAGAATAACCTGGAGAATGGCTCGGCGCCTATAGCTCAACCGGCTAAGGCGCCAGCCACGTACACCTAAGGTGGCGGGTTTGAATCCCCAGCCCGGACCCACCAAACAACAATGACGGCTGCAACCAAAAAATAGCCGGGCGTTGTGGCGGGCACCTGTGGTCCCAGCTACTTGGGAGGTGGA
>CAUYTI010147463.1:0-13464 GCA_963575145.1 Galago senegalensis
CTCCTGGGCTCAAGTGAGTCTCCTGCCTCAGCCTCCCAAGTAGCTGGGACTACAGGCCACCACCACAACGCCTGGCCATTTTTTGGTTGCAGCCATCATTGTTGTTTGGCGGGCCCGGGCTGGGGATTTGAACCCGCCACCTTAGGTGTATGTGGCTGGCGCCTTAGCCACTTGAGCCACAGGCACCGAGCCTTCAATGAAATTCTTTATGGGCCATCATTAACTACTTTACTTGGTGCTATAGTCTGTTAACAAAGGTGAATTAGATCATTTCTACCCTTAGAGAATTTATAATCTGATGCTGAATTAACTGGGTCCTTCTGTCAACAGAGAAATACCAAATTTCAGAGTTGACTCTTCAGATTGTCAATGAATTCCGTGTCCTAGCATGGTTATTAAGCCTTGACATCAAAAGCCCTTTAATCATCTTCATAGACCAGCAGCCTGTGCATGCTTTTTTTTTTCTTTTTTTGAGACAGAATCTCATGCTGTCACCCTTGGTAGAGTGCTGTGGCGTTATAGCTCAGCAACCTCAAACTCTTGGGTTTAAGTGATTCTCTTACCTCAGCCTCCCAAGTAGCTGGGACTACAGGCGCCTGCCACAATACCTGGCTATTTTTAGGTTGTAGTTGTCCTTGTTTGGCAGGCCCAGGCTGGATGTGAACCCACCAGTTCCGGTATATGTGGCTGGCGCCCTAGCCACTGAGCTACAGGCGCCAACCCAGCCTGTGCATGCTTTAAATAAAAGTCATTAAAGCTGTTGTATTATATAATTAAAAAAAGAAAAAATAATACACAGAGCTTACTTTCCATTTGTTTTTGATTTCCAACTGATAATTGTCTGTCTGTTGCCAGATTATGCCAAGCCTGAAACATGCAGCCATTTGGAATTAGGAATTTTTCAGTTGTAGGTGACAGAAACCTGATTTAAACTGGCCTAACTTGGGGAGTGGGACCTCAAATCTGAAAGGGTTAGGCATGGCTGCCCTAAAATTGTTCATTTATGGTTTTATTTTCAGGCAGGCTATGGACACGTGAACACAAGTGATGTTTTACGTTTTATATTCGCGGGGGGGCAGTTTGACACAGGGTCTCAAAACTATGCCACTGCCCAGGCTAGAGTGGCATGATCAAACTCCTTAAACTCCTGGGCTTAAGTGATCCTCCTGCTTCAGGTTTCTGAGTAGCTGGACCTCTAGGTACACAATACTATACCTGATTAATTTTTTAATTTTTTTTTTTGTAGAGATGGGGTCTCAATATTTTTGCTTAGGCTGGTCTTAGACTTCTGACCACAAACACTTGTCCTACCTCAGCTTCCAGTGTTGGGATTATAGGCATGAGCCATCTCACTGGGCCCTTGGTCTTTAGGAATTTTTAATGAGTTTTATTTCAAGAACTTTAAAATAAAAGAAAGTGAAAATTCTCTCTCTTTTTTTTGAGACAGAGTCTCACTTTGTCACCTTCGGTAGAGTGCTGTGGCATCATAGCTCACGGCAACTGCAGATTTTTGGGCTCAAGTGATTCTCTTGCCGCAGCCTCCCAAGTAGCTGGGACTACAGGTGTTTACCACAACACCTGCCTATTTTTAGAGATGAGGTCTCACTCTGGCTCAGGCTGGTCTTGAACCTGTCAGCTCAGGCAATCCACCCTCCTCAGCCTCCCAGAGTGCTAGGATTACAGGTGTGAGCCACCTCGCCTGGACTGAAAGTGAAAATTCTTAAGGGAACATTTCAAGGGTAATAAAATGTTTGATGCCTTTAACATGGCTTGTTATGGTGTATTTATTACTTAATGCTATTCAGAGTTTTAGTAAAAAAAAAAAAACAAACCTTAACAAGATGATTTCTTTGGGGCTCTATAATTCTATTTTGGAGAAATAAAATGTCAAATCTTCATAGTTAATTTTACTCTTAAATGTTTATTGATAGTGTCATTTTTTTTTTCTATTTAGCTAAGGGTAAAATTACTTTAGATAGCAAGTGAAAGAGAAAATATTTTTTTTACCATATGTGATCTATGTGTGTGATATAAAAATTCAAAAGCCACAAGTGGTATAGTGAATAGGTTTTAATTATGACCCTCCCTAAAACCAGACATTTTTATTATTATCAATTTCTTATATGTCCTATCAAAGCTATTAATATAAACACATGTATGTGTATATATACACAGGGTAACATACTAGCAAACTTTTCTGCTTTGGTTTTTCTAGTTAACAGTGTATCTTGAGGCCAGGCTCAGTGGCTCATGCCTATAATCTTAACACTGGGAAGCCAAGGCAGGCAGATTGCTTGAGTTCAGGAGTTCCATCCAGACTGTCCTGAGCAAAAGTGGGACCCCTGTTTCTACTAAGAATAGAAAAATTAGCTGGGTGTTATGGCATGTGCCTGTAGTCCCAGCTCTGTGGGAGGCTAAGGCAGGAAGATTTCTTGAGCCCAGGAATTTGAGGTTGCTGTGAGCCAAGATGACACCAATGGTTGCACTGCACCCAGGGTAACAGAGTGAGACTCTGTCTCAAAAAAATATATAAAACAACACAAAGCAAATCTTGAGATTGTTCCATTTCAGAACATTGAGTTGTCTAATTCTTTTTAGCAATGAGCTAGAAAGTATTCCATTGTATGGAAATGCCATGATTAACCAGTCCTCTAATAATGGGCATTTATACTGTTTTTAAATCTTTTACTAATTATCCACAGCACTGTAGCACTGTTTTCCTATAGGACAAAAAGAATATTATTAATTCCACCTAAAACACTATAAAATGATATTTTAGTTTTCTTAACTCTCCTACATATTCCAAATTTATTATAACTGTCCCTAGAAAAAATGAGTACTTAGGCCAGGCTTATTGGCTCAGCCCTGTAATCCTAGCACTCTGGGAGGTCAAGATGGGTGGATTGCTTGAGCTCAAGAGTTGGAGACTGTCTGGAGCAAGAGTGAGACCCCATCTCTATTAAAAATAGAGAAATTAGCTGAGCATTGTGGCAAGTGACTGTGGTCCCAGCTACCTGGGAAGCTGAGGCATGAGTTTGCTTGAGCCCAAAGAGTTTGAGGTTGCTATAAGCTATGATGCCATAGCACTCTGTCTCAACGACAACAAATTGTTTTGTTATTCCAAAAACACTCTGCTACTGAAAAAAAAAACAACCCAACAACAAATTGTGCTGAGTGCATAACTTTGAATGTAGTAAAAGCCATTGAACTGCACACTTTAAATGGGTCAACGATATGGTACATGAATTCTATTTCTTTTCTTTCTTTTTTTTTTTTTAAGAGACAGAGTCTCATTTTATCATCCTGGATAGAGTGCAGTGGCATCATCATAGCTGACTGCGTCCTGAACTCCTGGGCTCAAACAATCTTCCTGCCTCAGCCTCTCCAGTAGCTGGGACTATAGGCCACCACGCCCAGCTAATTATTATTATTTTTTTTTGAGACAGAGCCTCAAGCTGTCACCCTGGGTAGAATGCCGTGGCATCACAACTCACAGCAACCTCCAACTCCTGGGCTCAAGCGAGTCTCCTGCCTCTGCCTCCCGAATAACTGGGACTATAGGCGCCCGCCACAACACCTGGCTATTTTTTGGTTGCAGCCAACATTGTTGTTTGGCGGGCCCAGGCTGGATTCGAACCCGCCAGCTCAGGTGTATGTGGCTGGCGCCTTAGCTGCTTGAGCCACAGGCACCAAGCCTATGAATTCTATTTCAAGATGTTAAAAAAGGAAGTCTATTAATAAATGCGTTAACATGTTTTTGCTTTTAGTTCTTTTTACAACTTCAACAGGCAGCATTGGAGGTCTTCGCAGATGATAATACTCTAAGTAAATTGCAGCTGGGACAACTGGCCTCCATGGAGAGCTCTGTCTTTGATGACATGATTAACCTCTTAGAGCGTTTAAAGCATGACATGTTGACCCGACAAGTAGACCATGTCTTTAGAGAAGTTAAAGATGCAGCAAAATTGTATAAAAAAGAAAGGTATATCTTCTTTTCCAGTCAGTTCTTACACCAGTTTGGTAGAAGTTAAATATGGTACATGTGGTCAGATTTCTAAGATGTTTAGATAGAATAGGGTTTGGCCTTTTGTACTCCAAACTCTGTGTTTAACAGAACTCTTTCTAAAATATGCTTTTTTGGACATTCTTAATGATAATAAACTGATCATAATTTAGTCATCAACTATTTATAAATATGGAAAGCTGATACACATATGATCTGGGGTGGATAGCCAAGCCTGTCACCCATTTTATAAAGTAAGGTGCTCCTGTAATACCCTGTGCTTGTGTTGTACAATTTATTTCACTACTGTAATTCCCTGTGGACAGTGTTACCTCCACCAGAATGTGAGCTCCTTGAGAGCAGACAGTGTCTATTTGTCCTAGCATAGTCCATGCCACACAAGGTTCAGTTTTGGAAGTATTATTAGTCCCCATTGTTTTTTCCTGAATATTAGACCATAAAATTAATTGATGCCTTAAATATTGACACATTTTAAATTTTAATGGGTTTGTTGCTTTTGTTTTTCTTTCTTTTTTGAGACAGAGTCTCACTCTGTTGCCCAAGCTAGAGCCATGTGATACTAGCCTAGCTCACACTAACGTCAAACTCTGACAATCCTTCTGCCTCAGCCTCCTTAAGTAGCTGGGACTATAGGCACCACCATGATGCCTGGTTAATTTCTTCTGTTTTTAGTAGAGACAGGTCTTGCTCTTGTTCTTTCTCAGCCTGGTCTCGAACTCCTGAACTCAAGGGATCCTCCCACTTCAGCCTCCCAGAGTGCTAGGATTACAGGTGTAAGCCACCTAGCCTGGCCAAAATTTTTACTGTTTTATATTAGTAATTCACATATTTAAATTTTGGGATTTAGGGGGAAATATTTGTCTTTTTTCTTTTTTTTCTTAGAGATAGGGTCTTGCTCTGGCACCCAGTTTGGAATACATTCTGCAATGGCATGGTCATAGCTCACTGCAGCCTTAAACTCCTGGTCTCAAGCAATCCTCCTGCCTTAGCCTCTGCATAGCTACAACTGCAGGCTTGCCGCCATACCCAGCTAATTTTTAAAATTTTTGTAGAGCCGTTGTCCAAGCTGGTTTTGAACTCCTGGCTTCAAATAATCTTCTCTCCTCAGCCTCTCAAAGCACTGGGATTACAGGCTTTAGCCACCCTGCCTGGCCTATCATCCTTATATTAAAGAGTATTTAATTGAGAGCTAAAGTATAGAGGCTCGGTGCCCATAGCACAGTGCTTACAGGCCAGCCATGTGCACCAGGGCAGGCAGATTTTGAGCCTACCCGGGGCCTGCTAAACAACGACAATACAACAACAACAACAATAAAATAGCCAGGCATTGTGGTGGGCTCCTCAAGACCCAGCTACTTGGGAGGCTGAGCAAGAGAGTTGCTTAAGCCCAAGAGTTTGAGGTTGCTGTGAGCTGTGATGCTATGGCACTCTACCAAGGGCAACATAGACTCTTGTCTCAAAAAATAATAAAATAAAAATAAAGTATAAAACATAGATTTTCTGATAGAGGTTTTAATATTGGGCTGTATATTATTTTATATCTATCTATCTATCTATCTATATACATATATAGATATATTTATTTTGCAGTTTTTGGCCAGGGCTGGGTATGAACCCGCCAACTCTGATATGGGGCCATCGCCCTACTCCTTTGAGCCACAGGCACCGCCCTGTATATTATTTCTTATCCAAAATGTCCCAAGACAGTGCACTTTGCAAAATTTAAAATGATTTATTAAAACTTAAAAAAACAAAGTAATAACAGATTTTACCGTAAAAATTAATGTATTTTTTCCAGATGGTTGTCCTTGCCATCTCAGTCAGAGCAGGCAGTAATGTCCCTGTCCAGTTCGGCCTGCCCATTTTTGCTGATGTTACGAGACCGTTTACTTCAACTGGAGCAGCAGCTTTGTTTCTCCTTATTTAAAATTTTCTGGCAAATGCTTGTAGAGAAGCTGGATATATACATCTACCAAGAAGTAAGTAAGAAGTAAGAGTAGGCTATATTTGGGGGGCTGGATAATAAAGGCATCTGTGAAATAAACTGTTCTTCGTTTCAGATCATTCTTGCTAATCACTTCAATGAAGGAGGAGCAGCCCAGTTGCAGTTTGATATGACTCGCAATCTTTTCCCTTTGTTTTCTCACTATTGCAAGAGACCAGAAAATTATTTTAAACAGTAAGCTCAATATTTAACGATTAATATTGATGTCTCAAATTGTTAGATAAGGTTGACTCCCTTTTAACAACTCCAGGGTTCGAGTGGTATTTGATGGAATAAGATCAATTTTATCTGTGTATGCTGAGTGCAGTGGAGAAACCAAAATAATGTATAAGATGTAACCCATGCTCTCAAAACGTTTACCAGAACTAGGTATTAATTATATGTTGGGTTTTGTTTTCTAGCATTTGGCTTAATGCTCACATTTGTTTAGAATAAATAGAAAATGAAAAGCAAATGCAGTTTTGGTTTAGTCAGTAAATAAGAGAAATTAAAAACATGTTTAAAAGTACCAAATAATAGGCCAGGCATGAAAGAAATTTGTTTTCTTATACATTTGATAGTAATTTTGGCTCTAAGTGTAATTATAAATGTATGTAAGAATATTTCTTAGAATATTTTCAGAATTTGTTGATTTAAAATTTAAATTATATAGAGTTTGTGACATTATAAAGCATTATATAGAGTTTGTGACGTTATAAAGCATTCCTTTTAAACTTATAAAATGAAAGCTTATGTTTTCTTATTTCAGTAAGATATGATTATTATTATTATTATTGTTTTTTAAATCTATGTTAATGATTCTACCTTTGTGCTACTTTGATGTTATCCCTTAATTTCTTCTTTTCCCATATTTTAATCTACCTAAAGTTGTAGCTAGAGTGTTAATATCAAGTATTGTTTTTAGGGAAATGGTGGATCCAAGTTGAAAACAATGATCCTATTACCTTATGGTAACCTAACAAAATATAAACTCTCTGCACATGTGTAGTCCTAACATGTTAAAAGAGCCAAAGAATAAATCCATAGTTTTTATAGAGAACATACGGACCAGGAATGCAGGGAGACTGTTTAGTTTCCACAAATGAAATTGTTACAGGACAATATGAATCATATAGATAATGGAGGTCTCATTTCCCTCTTTTTTTTTTCCTGAAACAGTGTAAAAGAAGCTTGTATTATTTTGAATTTGAACATTGGCTCTGCACTACTCTTGAAAGATGTATTGCAGTCAGCTTCAGGACAGCTTCCTGCAACAGCAGCGTTAAATGAAGTTGGAGTTTACAAACTGGCTCAACAAGATGTTGAAATTCTACTTAATTTGAGGACAAACTGGCCTAACACTGGGAAATAATGCAACTTTCAGGAAAAGGATTTTTGGGGGTTTTGTTTTAAAATTTTTTTTTAGAGACAGAGTCTCATTTTGTCACCCTTGGTAGAACGCTGTGGCATCACAGCTCACAGCAACCTCTAGCTCTTGGGCTTAGGCAATACTTTTTGCCTCAACCTCCCGAGTAGCTAGGGTTTTGTTTTTAAGAAAGAGAAAGCTAGTTGGCCTTAAAGTTATCTGATGAAGTTCTGAATTAATGAAACTGGACAACTGAAAACTTTATGGAATCATTTTTATCTTGGATGTATTGGTGTTATTAAAATGCTGACCATATTTCCTGAGTCCTCTTGTTCCTAGGAAAACAAAAACAAAATTCAGAAACCATGAAAACTCAACATAATTCCATTTACAAATATAAATGCTGAAGATATTTATTGAAGAAAATATAAGAGCAGAGATAATATATTATAACCAATTTTCAATTTCCTGTCCTAATAAAAGGAAAATCTGTTGTGGATAATAGAACAGCCAATAAACTTTTTAAAATCACTTTAGATTGTGTATTTAAAATTGAGGTTTCTATATCTAGTTTGGTAATTCATTTTATTTCAGTAAGAAAACACATTAGGAGATGGTGGATAAAATAGTATTATTCTTCATTTTTCATAAATGTTCTTTCATTTAAAAATACTTCCTATGTAACAACGGGCAACCTTTTCTTTCTGGATGATTGTGCCAGTGCACTCCACCTCAGTTTTCCCCATGTAGTAGGGAAAATGTATTATGTTCTTAATTATACATTTTTGTTTAACATTTATGTGGCTGATGATATGAAAATCTGAAAGTTTCAGTGCAGGAGCAGTTTCTCATCCTGGAATCCCAGCACTCTGGGAGGCTGAGGCAGGAAGATCCCTTGAGTTCATGACCAGCCTGAGCAAGACTCTAGCTACTAAAAATAGAAAAGTTAGCTGGTCGTTAGCTGGTAGTTAGCTATCTCAGTTACTCTGGAGGCTGAGGCAGGAGGATTACTTGAACCCAGGAATTTGAGGTTACTGTGAGCTAAGCTTACGCCATTGTACTCTAGGCAACAGAGTGAGGCTGTTTAAAAAAAAACACAAACCTGAAATTTCTTTTTTCTTCTAACTTTTTCCTTGGCTATATATATATATAAACATACATATATAAACATATATATATATAACATATAAACATATATATATATAGGCTATATATATATAGGCCATATATATCAACATATATATATATATAGGCTATATATATAAATATATATATTTCCTTGGCCGTATTAAGTAGTGGTTTCTTGATTAATAAATTCTCAGTCAGTAAAAGTTTTAAAGAAATTGAGCTAGCTTCTCCAGAGGCTTTCTGTAACTATTAAACTTTATGCCAATTAGTTTTTCTCTGACTTAGCTTTTAGTACTATTATTTATTTTTTTAATTTTATTTTTTGGAGACAGAGTTTCACTCTGTTGCCCAGGCTAGTGTGCAGTGGCCTTGTCACCTCAGAGCAACCTGAGGCTCTAACGATCCTTCTGCCTCAGCCTTCTCAGTAGCTAGGTCTATAGGCGTGCACCACCATGTCCAGCTAATTTTTCTTTTTTTCTTTCTCTTTTTTTTTGTAGAGATGGGGTTGTACTCTTAGGCTGGCCTCCAATTGCTGAGCATAAGCGATCCTCCCACCTCAGCCTCCCAGAGTGCTAGAATTATAGATGTGAACCATGGCACCCAGCCCCAGTTAATACTTTTAATTCTGTAATATCTCAAATCTAAAATTGTCAAACTGGCATGTAACCTATACTATTGATAAACATCTACTTTGCAACTTATGATTTTGAGGAAGTACTCTGAAATCCTACTATTCTACAGGGTGCCCCAAAGTTTGCCCCTTAAGTTGCCATATGTACATAGGGCAAATGGTAAATTGCAGCTAAATGTACCTTTAGTTACAAAATATTCATTACAAGATTTTACAGAGAGGTGGCTACAAATACAAACATGTATTTATAAATATCTTGTAAAATTTTGTAATATAAAAGTACATTTAGTTTTTTGTTTTTGTTCTTTTTTTTATTTTGAGACAGTTTCACTCTCTTGCCTTGGATAGAGTGTCATGACATCATCTTAGCTCACAGCAACCTCAAAACCCTTGGGCTCAAGCAAATAAAGTATATTTAGCTATAGTTTCCATTTTCCCTATGTTTGGTGACTTTAGGGGCACCCTGTATATTTTATACAGAAATTTTCTTCTTCTTTTTTTTTTTTTTTTTTTTGGTAGAGACAGTGTCTCATTTTATCACCCTCGGTAGAGTGCCGTGGCATCACACAGCTCACAGCTCTAACTCCTGGGCTTAGGCGATTCTTTTGCCTCAGCCTCCCGAGTAGCTGGGACTACAGGCTCCTGCCACAATATCTGGCTATTTTTTTGTTGTAGTTTGGCCAGGGTCGGGTTTGAACCTGCCACCCTCAGTATATGGGGCCAGCACCCTACCCACTGAGCCACAGGTGCTGCCCTATACAGAGATTTTCTAACTAGTATGTTAAGTGCAAAGTTTTTCTGTTCTATCAGATTGGTGCTGGTTCACCCCATTCTTTGAAAATTGCTAGGGGTTTGCATGAAAGAAAGAATGGAGCTCCCCTAAAACTTCTTTAACTCCAAGATTACCCATCCCAATCTCACACCTGCACACCCCCCACCCAACCCCACTCCAGGCTTGGGGACTTTGCTGTCAGTTCTTCTTGTCCTCACTTTCCAGTCAGCTCATAAACCAGAGCTGGTGGGCTCGAATCCAGCTGGGCCTGCCAAACAACGACAACTACAACCAAAACATAGCTGGGCATTGTGGCAAGCGCCTGTAGTCCCAGCTACTGGGGAGGCTGAGGCAAGAGAATTACTTAAGCCCAAGAGTTTGAGGGTGCTGTGAGCTGTGATGCCATAGCACTCTACTGAGGGCAACATAGTGAAACTGTCTCAAAAATAATAATAAATAGGGCAGCGCCTATGGCTCAAAGGAGTAGGGCATTGGCCCCATATACTGGAGGTGGTGGGTTCAAACCCAGCCCTGGCCAAAAACTGCAAAAAATAAATAAATAAATAAGGGTATGAATGTATTTTTAAAAGTATTAATTATACCTCAAAAATCATTTGTTATTAAAATAGACATTTATAAATGAACTCACACTTCATCCCTGAATTTATCCAAACTTACTCCACGTCCATCATCTTTTAAATCTTCATCTACAGTACATAGACCCAGCGTTTGAAGAGCTTTGCAAGAATTAGAAGAAATGAAAATTTATAAAGTGAGATTTTCAGCTAAAGAAAGGGAATGACAACCTACTACCTCAATTATAGAAGATACTGACCTTCTTTATATTGCACAAATGATATGGTGCCTCTTTTGGAGGGGTCCATCATCTCAAACATAGCTACGATGTTAGAGTTATCCATAAAGAAAGGAAAAGCTACACCTGTTATTTTGGCAATTCTCAGACGTTCCAATACAGTTATTAAATATTCTCTTGGTTTTTCTGCAAAAGAATAATTCCAACTGTTTCTTATATGAACTTACAATATGTCATAAATAGAAGTAATCAGTTAACAATTTATATTAAACACTGGTGTTTCAAGTCCTATACTAGGCAATTGCTTCATGAAACTCATAGTCCAGAGGAAGGAAGATACTGAACAATTAAAAACCTATACAAGTGCCCTGTCTCAGATGATTAAGAACAGAAGTCCAGAGACTGGGTCTGGGCATGCATTTTAAAAGCTCTCCAGGGCCAGGCACAATGGCTCACGCCTGTAATCCTAGCACTCTGGGAGGCCAAGGTGGGTGGATTGTTTGAGCTGAGGAGTATAAGACCATCCTCCGCAAGAGCAGAGACCCCATCTCTACTTAAAAAAAAAAAAAAGAAAAGAAAAGAAAAACTAGCCGGACATCGTGGCAGGTGCCTGTAGCCCCAGCTACTGAGGAGGCTGATGCAGAAGGACTGTTTGAGCCCAGTCTCACAGGTGTGCGAGATTTTTGTGAGATACAATGCCACAGCACTCTACCCAGGGTGAGAGAGTGAGAGCTCCCCAGGTGATTATAATTTGTAGACAGTGGCTGAAAACCAAAAAGATGGCAGTAACAGCAGAATGCAGGAAAGAAGGTAGCCAGATAACAGAAGGGAAAAAATATTAATAATGAAAACATGCTTTCAGGTAAGGTGAGTCCTCTAATTAGGAAACATATATAGTCATTTCTAACATAAAAGCAGTATTGATATGTAAAAGGTAAATAGGCAATCTTTCATTTAAGCAAATTTTATCTTTTTGTTTCAATTTTAAGCAATTTTCAAAATGAAAAATCAAGATCTACTTTCTGGATATAATACAGGACAATCATGATGAAAAGAAGCCAGTAAAGACAGAACAGCTGAGGCTGGATGTGGTGGCTCACACCTGTGATCCTAGCACTCTGGGGGTGGAGGCAGGAGGATTGCTTGAGCTCAGTTCAAGACCATCGTGAGCAAAAGTAAGACTCTGTCTCTACTAAAAGTAGAAAAATTAGTCTGGTGTGTTGGTGGGCACCTATAGTCCCAGCTACTCAGGAGGCTGAGGTAAGACTGTCATTTGAACCCAAGAGTTTGAGGTTGCTCTGAGCTAGACTGAGGCCATGGCATTCCAAAAAATAAATAAATAAATAAAATGAAAAGATGGAGAAGCTTGGATGGTAAATGCTGCTCCTCCCGCTCTGTCATTTTATTATTTCGATCCTGAACTTTACTCTTTTAATTATTATTTTTTTAAAACCATTGGGGTTTACTAGGAGACAGTCTTTTTTTTTTTGCCCCCAAAAGGTGTGGCACACACCGAGACCCCACCCTACTCTTTTAATTATTTTTTTAAAAATTTTGTTTTGAGACAGAGTCTCAAGCTGTTGCCCTGAGTAGAGTGCTATGGCATCATAGCTCACAGTAGCCTCCAACTCTTGGGCTCAAGCAATCCTATTGCTTCAGTGTTTCTATTTTTAGTAGAGACGGGGGTCTCACTTTGGCTCAGGCTGGTCTTGAACTCCTGCCTCCCAGAGTGCTAGGATTTAAAATTTTTTTTTAAAGTTATGTCATTATTAAGAATTTGATACTGTTCTAAAAGTAGAAAAGTATAATGAATCTACCACCAACTTCACCACTTCCCCTGTTAGAATCTGTGGCCAATCTTATTTCATTGTAATCCTATCCACTCCCCTCTTCATGTATTATTTCTTTTTTTTTGTTTGTTTTGGTTATTTTTTTGAAACAGAGCCTCAAGCTATCCCCCTGGGTAGAGTACCGTGGCATCACAGCTCACAGCAACCTCCAACTCATGGGCTCAAGTGAGTCTCCTGCCTCAGCTGCCCAAGTAGCTGGGACCACAGGTGCCTGCCACAACGCCTGGCTATTTTTTGGTTGCAGCCGTGTCATTGTTGTTCTTGGTGGGCCCAGGCTGGATTTGAACCCGCCACCTTAGGTGTATGTGGCTGGTGCCTTAGCCACTTGAGACACAGGCGCCAAGCCTTCATGTATTATTTCAAACAAAATCACAGTGATCAACAAGTAGAATGTATATCTTTAGAAGATAAGGACTCCTTTCCTTTTTCACATTACCACAATACCATTCACAAACTCCCAATTTTTTTGTATAAATTGAAATAGCCAGGCAATATTCAAATTTCAAATTATCTCACAAATGTCATAAATTATAAGCATTTTATAAAAATTAGTGTTCAAACCAGGTGTGCTGATGCCTGCTTAGGAGGCTGAGGTGAGAGGATTACCTGAGCCCAGGAGTTTGAGACCAGCCTGAGTAACATAGAGAGACCTTGGATGTATAAACAAGAAAATCAGTATTCAAATAAGATCCATACATTGTGATATAGTATTAAAAAATGTTTTAAAAAAAAAAAGTGTTTAACTGGCTCGGCCCCTATAGCTCAACCGGCTAAGGCGCCAGCCACGTACACCTAAGGTGGCGGGTTCGAATCCCCAGCCCGGACCCGCCAAACAACAATGATGGCTGCAACCAAAAAATAGCCGGGCGTTGTGGCGGGCGCCTGTGGTCCCAGC
>CAUYTI010147465.1:0-18216 GCA_963575145.1 Galago senegalensis
CCACAGGCGCCCGCCACAATGCCCGGCTATTTTTTGGTTGCAGCCGTCATTGTTGTTTGGCGGGTCCGGGCTGGGGATTCGAACCCGCCACCTTAGGTGTACGTGGCTGGCGCCTTAGCCGGTTGAGCTATAGGCGCAGAGCCAATATTTATTATTTCTACTAGGAAAAATAAGCTAAGCTTTAAGACTATGAGTTTCTCCAGAATGAGGGGATAACATAATTATGTATCCTTGCTTACCAATGCCTGGAATACTGTAAGAACAAAAAAGATGTTTTATTGATCAACTGAGTAACAGAATGAAGAAACAAGGGCTACTGTATCAGTTGTTTTAAAAATGTGTAATTTGTTTGCAAGAAATGTTAAGTGCCCAGACATGGTGGCATGGGGGTAACCTGAGACCAAGAGCTTGAGACCACTCTGGGTGATACAGCAAGACCCCAACTCAAAAACAAACAAACCCACAAAGTAATAGAGAAAAGTGAACCAGGCCCCTAGGAATACACCATATGTATACACCTCAAACATCCACCATCTTCCTCATGTTCACGGTGTGTTATTGTTATGAGTCTTACCCATTCATATCTGATGTTACAACTCTCTCCAATTTCAGATAACCCTTCTTCTACCACTCCACAATAACTTACCAGCTGGAACCCTTCCAATGTTTACTTCCATAAACAAAATTCCTGCTTTTTACAAGGTAGGTGCAATATTTACTATAGTATTTATGTATTTCTTGATCGTTTAACATGTATAAAACCAAGTTACTGTTTTTACTGGGGGTTCTTTTTTTCTTCTTTTTAAATCTGTCAGTGATGACATTTTTAATGTCTCTAGCCCCATTTTCACTATAAACACTATGGTTTTTATTTTTTGGGAGACAGGGTCTCGCTGTCACCCCCAGTGTAGTCCTGCAGTGTCATTATAGCTCACTGCAACCTCCAAGTCCTAGGCTCAAGCAATCCTCCTGCCTCAGCCTCTCAAAGTGCTAAGACCCTACACAGTTTTAATTTTGCCATTGGCCATAGCATGGTGATTTTTAGGAACATATATGTAATTCACAATAGAAGAGATTATAAATTTAGGTGAATTCATGATCAAATGAACCTCGTTTTACAAAGAATGACAAAGATCGGATCAATAGCCTCCAAGTTCCTAGTGAGATGAAAACCACCGAGGGCCTTGTCTTCTTCAACTTACTTGAAAATAAGTTAACATAATATAGGGAGTCAATAAAGTTCATATATGCACATATAAGTAGCTTATTTTTATTAATCTCATAAGTATAAATTTATGTAAGTTTTATAATAAACATTTAAATAATTAAAGGATACATAATATTTATTAATAATAACTTAGTTTATATTCAGAATTTAAGGGCAGAAATATTGACTCATTCACTTAACAATGTTTTAAGTATTTACTATGAGCTGTAAGTGTTGAAGAGAACAGAGATGTATGATGAGACACAACTACCATCTTAGTAGAATTCACAAGTGAATGTTGGCAGCTGTAATGCGACATAGTAAAAGCGCTAAGAAAGGTATCACAAAGTCTCCTGAAATATCAAAAAAAGGAAAAGACAATTCTCGAGGACAGAATATAAATCTCTAAAGCTTAACAAGCTAACATGAAATGACAGGTTAAAAGGGGAGAAGAAAGAAACTACAATAGCACCAAGTGTAAAGTCCAACACTTAAAAATCTTTAAAAACCTGCTCCTACTACATCTCATCTCAACTTTCTTTTATTTGAAAATAATTGGGATTTAGATTCACTTTGTAGTAACCTCAAATCAGTCTAAAGCAACACAAATGCAAGCTTTGGCTGCAGTAAAAAAAGGTGTCACTGAGAAAATGGGGTGACAGATACTGATTAAACTGCACAGGGAGCATCAGGTTCTGCCTCTTTCTAAAGAGGCTACATATAAGCTGGAACACATTCCAAGGATGACGGACAGACTCAAAGCCCTATTTCCTGGTAGGGGATGAAGGAAGAGGTAAGGGAGGAGGGCAGGGAACACTGCCCTTGTGCAAGGGAAGGCTGTCTTTTGTAAGAGGAAGTAGACTTGTATTACATGGTCCCAAGGGGAACTACACGGGGAATAGACTTCAGCTCAGCATAAAGAAGACTTTTTTTTTCTTTTTTAAAAAAAAAACACCTTCCCAAAGATAGAACAGAGCTCCCTGAAAGGTGTCTCAGGCGCATTCAAGCATAGGCTTTGTGACCATGTGGCCTGGAGGCTCCAGACAGATCACCCACCAGACAAATGGCTAGGTATAGATCACCTTTAAGATCATCCTCCAACCAAAAAGATCCCATGATTCTAGTTATTATGAATTAGCTTTGTAACTTTGGGCAAATCACAACTTTTCTGTATCTCATAACTTGAGCCAGACATATTAGTAAAATAACAGTATTACCCCCCCCAACCCTTAACAGATAATTTATTATACAGAAAATACAAAAAGCCAAAGAAAAAGGTCCGGAAAAGTTACTCTATACATGTAATCAATCAATCTTATATCTATATAAGGTACTCACCAAAGGGTTTTCCTGACCTTTCCCCCTGGACTGTCACAGCAAACACCTCTCTGAGGCCAATAAGCACAAGGTAGAAGGGAGTGACTGTGTTGTGACATTTCTAGACACATTAAGCTACTGCTCTGACACAGGGAGGCTTTTGAGGACTGAGGCTACTCTGATAGGAAAATTCAGGGTAAGTACCTGGTAAAAGCAGATGTGGATTTGTTCCTGAATTGACATTTCTCAGGTGCTGGTCCATGGGAAGATGGAAAAAAAGTCTGATTGAAATACCTTTTATTCCAGCAGCACCAGAATACACATTCTTCCAGTAGGTACTCCGTTGCCCTGAAATTTCTAAAGAACCTCAAACCCTGTATAGCACAGAAAGGCCTCAAAACCTCGTGGAAATCACCAAAAAGATAAATTAAAACTTTCCCAATAGCCTCAGCACCTGTAGCTCAGCGGCTATTGTACCAGCCACATACACCAGGGCTGGCGGTTCGAACCCAGTTCGAGCCAGCCAAACGATGACAACTACAACAACGACAAAAAACATCCAGGCATTGTGGCGGGTGCCTATAGTCCCAGGTACTTGGGAGGCTGAGGCAAGAGAATCACTTAAACCCAAGAGTTGGAGATTGCTGTGAATTGTGACGCCACAGCACTCTACCGGGGGCAACATAGTGAGACTTTGTCTCAAAAAACAAAACAAAACAAAAAAAAACAAAAAACACAAAAATCTTTCCCAGTAGACATGTCTGATAACAAAGGCAGGGCAGGTAGGGGGCACACTCAGCAGCATCTGCTCTCTGGACTGTCACCAGTCCCCAACAGGGTGAGGCACGGAACCGCGCACTGTGTGTTCAAGATCCCCTAGCAGTACTGCCCCTTACAGCTTGTCCTGGGTGGTGGCAGCCACTGCTGCTGCAGAGGAATTTATACTGGTTCTCTTCAGCCTCTGGCCACTTGTCTCACTCACACAGCTGGCAACTATTGGAAAGTAAATTTCAAAAGATCAGTTTAACTCACCACCAACTCATAACTTCACACACCCATGAATGTCATATATCCAAACAGCTAAAGAAAAAAAAAAACTCATTCAAACTGTTTATTCCAAGAATAAAAAAAAAAATGATAGTCTGTCTAAGTACTTCTGTATTAGCCTTTCCTCTGCTCAAGTACAATACCTGTTTCTCTGGCCAGAGAGAACTGCAGTAAGGCCCAGCACCAGGAAAAACAGCAGTAAGAATGGTCATTTGTTTGGAGAGAACTGCCACTCCCTGTATGTGTGCACATTTACAACTTGAAGTCTGTAAATTCCCTGTAGGACACAACTACTTTCCTAGTACTTTGAAAAGTTTGCCAAAAGGCCCATGAAGTTTCAAAGCCTAACTGCACTGGGAATAAAGGATAACTCAGCCATACCTCTTAATTCCCATCTTCAGCTTTATGGACTTTATCTGACCAAAAGGTGATTTACGAATGTCTTCAGCAGGTGGCCTTCAATAGAGGCCTTTATTAATTCCCAGTGCCAAAATTTTAAATCCAATTAATTTGTATATTAAAATGCTTCTCTTTATTGCTAATTGGTTGAAACATAATAATCTGTCTGCACTGTAATATTTTACTGCTAGTGACAACCTCAATAAAATAGGCAATGATACTTTCCCAACTTCAAGGTTACCTATGAAGCCCTAAGGCTCTGAAACACACCAGGACTTCTCTTCATCCCCCCCCCCACCAGGCCTTTCTCTCAATCTGATGTGGACTTGATGATGATAAGAAGGCATACAAAGGCTGAGCAGCAAAGGACTGTCAGTCCAGCCTGGCCACTATTTAGCAACTTTGGGCCATGAGTTTAGGGAAAGAGGAAATAAACATATTTGGTAAAATCAGTAGGGGAGAGATGTGAATTTCAACTATCGATGACATGACGTCCCTTCCTCCAAAAACCACACACAGATGGGAACTGGAAATAATAAGTTAAGACATTTATATCCCACACTATAAATCATAGAGCAGCCTGTGCGTCAAGAATAAATTCCCTCTGATTACAAGGAACATGAGGTTCTGATCCCATTTTGATTCTATGCATTTGTCCCACAGATGTTACCAGAAGATGAAACATTGGTGAAAGCTACTGTCCAGACCCTCTTCTGCCTCCAAATGCTTAAGCCACGTAACAGTCAGGAGGAGGCTGACAGCTGGAGAGTGCAGCCAGCACGGCTCTGGCTCCCCTAGGCTCATTAGCCCATGTGTAACACACAGATCTGTCTACTTTTACTCTTTCTAGCTCCTTGCTTTTCACTGAAGGAGTAAAAGAAAAATGATTGTCTCCTTGTTAGCAGTTCCATGTTTAAGTCGGTTGAGAAAGTAAAACTTTTGACTAACAGGGAGACTGTGAGGAACAACTGCTATGACCAATACTCCCTCCTCTCCATTAGTGTAGCTGCAATCACCGAGAATGTGGTGAATGCCCATGATTTACAAGGAGAGTGACAGGGTGGGGAGGTCGGCCACTGGGGGACAGAGGGCATATTTATGACTGAATTGCACAATCAATCTCGGTCATGTCAAGATCTTTCTAACAGCACAGATGCACTTTGTAAAAACAATCTCTTTCAAAGCACAGAAGATAAGAACTGCAAACTCTGAGGTGTCAGAGCTAGGAATGCAGTGAGCAGCGCAGGCATTTCTCATTCCCTTTACTGTTCAGTCACCAGGAACAGCATCTTTCAACTGATGATCCCAACTAATCAGAATAAATCCCTCCTGAATCATTCCTAGTTGGATGGATTAACATTCAAGTAACTTACACATATAAAACATCAACTTGACACTTTTTTAAAAAGTAGGAATGAACATAACTTAAAACACATAAATAAATTTTTCTTCAAATAATTATGTGTCAACCACATTACAAACCTTGGAAAAGAGTAACAAACATATCAATCTAAGCTGCGTGTCGTGGCTCATGCCCTCGGGAAGGCCAAGGCAGGAGGATCACCTGAGCTGAGGAGTTCAAGACCTGACTGAGCAAGAGCGAGACCCCCTCTCTACTAAAAATAGAAAAATTAGCTGGGCACCTGTACTCCCAGCTTCCTAGCTACTGAGGAGGCTGAGGCAGAAAGATGGCTTGAGCCCAGAAGTTTGAGGTTGCCATGAGGAAGGCTGATGCCAGGGGCAACAGAGTAAGATTCTGCCTTAAAAGAAAAAAATCTATCGGGCGGCACTTCTGGCTCAGTGAGTAGGGCCCCAGCCCCATATACCAAAGGTGGCGGTTCCAACCCGGCCCCAGCCAAACTGCAACAACAACAAAAAAATAGCCGGGCATTGTGGCCGGTGCCTGCAGTCCCAGCTACTCCGGAGGCTGAGGCAAGACAGTCGCCTAAGCCAGAGGAGTTGGAGGTAGCTATGAGCTGTGACACAATGGCACCCTACTGAGGGCAACAAAGTGACACTTTGTCTCTAAAAAAACAACAATAAAAAAAAAGTTAAAAAAAATAAAGAAATTAAAAAAAAAATCTACCTATGCCTGACCCTCTAAAACAATCGGCAATGAAGCATGCCAGTCATTCCAGCCTTTCCTTCACCATATTTCACATCATTTGGTTCCATCGGTATTTTTCCATACTGAGATCTATTCTTTGTAAAGACCATTGCTGAAGGAATCATTTATATAGTTTAGATTTTTACTGACAGCTTATTTTTCACGTGTGTGTGAACAAACATTTAGCTCTTTAGTTCATCTGAATTTATTTTGTTGTGAGGTGAAGACCTAATGAACTCTTTATTAAATAAGTTTTCCTTTCATTCCCCTCTGATTTGCAAAGGCTTTTTATCATATCAGTTTTTAAAAATTTATTTTTCTTACTTATACATGTGTATATTAAGTTTCCACTTTTGCCTTCACAGAATTAAAAAGGCTAAATTTAATAACAATAACAATATTTAACATAAGGACTGAGAACAAAACCTCGTAAAGAATGAATGAAGATAAATACATTCAGAAAAGAAATCAGACGATGGCCGCAATGAAATATTAAGCAATAATGATAGTAATAATGCAAAGAAAGTAACATTCACATTGTCAGATAGGAGAATGTCTATTATAGAATACTTTGATCAGTTAACTTCTTATTTTGTTTTTTCCAAAGTCTCAAAAAAAAAGACAACTAATATTTGTAAATAAAAGTAAAAGATAATTTCAAAAAAAAAAAGATCATGCCAAATCTTTTTTTTTTTTTTTTTTTAGACAGAGCCTCAAGCCATCACCCTGGGTAGAGGGCTGTGGCATCACAGCCCACGACAACCTCCCACTCCTGGGCTCAAGTGAGTCTCCTGCCTCTGCCTCCCAAGTAGCTGAGACCACAGGTGCCCACCACAATGCGCGGCTATTTTTTGGTTGCAGCCATCATTGTTGTTTGGCGGGCCCGGGCTGGATATGAACCTGCCACCTTAGGTATATGTGGCTGGCGCCTTAGCCACTTGAGCCACAGGCACCGAGCCAGATCATGCCAAATCTTATACACAATATAGAAATAAACACTTCAAAATCATTCTACTTAATCTGGATACAACTGAACTAAAATTGGCGAAAATATATTATTATAAAGGGGAAATTACAAACATAATTCACTTATAAATGAGGATGCAATATGATAAACATATTAACATGTTGAATTAAAAATTAATGTTTAAGTAATGTACTTCGGTCAAAATTAAATACACTTTATATGAGAATTAGTCACTATTTTCTTTCTTTTTTTCCCTTGCCCACATCTCCTCCCTCCTTCTCTGCCTGGTCTTCTTCCCCTATGCCCCACGGTGTCATTAACTGTCATTAATTGTCTTGTATCAAAGTTGAATACATAGGATTCTTTCTTCTCCATTCCTGTGATGCTTCAGTAAGAATAATGTGGTCCACCTCCATCCAGGTTAGTACAAATGCTGTAAAATCTCCGTTGTTTTTGATGGCTGAATAATATTCTATATATTATTCATATATCAATTTTTATGTGAAAAATAGGACTTGCTTTTTGACAATCATAATTCTAATCATTACAGTTGTGTGTATATATATATAATATATGCACATACACTCACATAAATAACATAGGAGTGGTCACTTTCTCCTCAATTACTGATTTTTAAATCCAACTCTACTTCTCCTCACTGTCAATCCATTAAGAATTTTGACTACAACTGACTTAAATGTCAAAATTATTTAGATAAACTTTAATATTTCACCTCCTAATTTAAGAACTTGCCATTTAAGTCTCATGTCTCTCAAAGATTTATGGTTCACTTCATCTAGGTCACATTAAGTCTTCCTCAAAGAGAATCAGGCTCTATTTTCTTTTACCCTCTCAACAGCTATTCTGATAACATACATTATTCCCTCACTCCTGGGCACTCTATTCTTCAAATGAGGGATTTCAGGAAGGCAGAAATGCACCACAGGAAAGCCAATATGTACTCCATTCAGTTTCAAGGAAAACCATTTCAGCTCCGGATGTACCCCTGACACAGGGAATGTGGAACACAGGGTGACGCATCTGGCATTAACTTGATTCAAAAGTAAACTCTTCTGAAGCCCTAAAGACAATGGCTACGGTTCAGAGCCTGTGGCTCAGAGGCTAAGGTGTCAACCATATACTCCTAAGGTGGTGGGTTCAAATCCAGCTCGGGCCCACCAAACAACAATGACGGCTGCAACTGGAAAAAAAAAAAATAGTCAGGCGTTGTGGCAGGCGCCTGTGGTCCCAGCAACTTGGGAGGTGGAGGCAGGAGACTCGCTTGAGCCCAGGAGTTGGAGGTTGCTGTGAGCTATGCCACGGCACTCTACCCAGGGGGACAGCTTGAGGCTCTATCTCAAAAAAAAAAAAAAAAAAAAAAAACACAATGGCTAATACATTTTTCAGAATATCCCCCCAAAATACTACCAGCCACGCCCCTCCCCCTCCGCCCCCTCGTCAGGGTGAGGTAAACCCAACCTTGGCCCTGGAGCCACCCATCCTCCGCTACAGCTAGCTCTCCTTTGGTTCCAGACTGTTGTAACTTCAAAAAGAAAACATAGGAAAGACGCCCCACCAAACCAGCTGAATTTGCCTTGTCTTCTGACATCCTTTTGCAAGTCAATTTCATTTTGTTTCTTGATTTTAGAAAGACCCAAGTAGGGCAGAGAAAGGAAAGAACCAAACGCATTTCCCAACCTCCTAATTTGGGGGGTAATCCACTTCAGCTCTCCTTGGGCCAGGCTTTACTTTTACAGAAGAGGCCACTTACCCTAAGAATTAGCTGTGCTCTCCACCGGAGAGACAGGCTGGGAGAAACAAGCATAATTGATGTCCATTTCATTTCATAGCAAGTAGTATCATCTTCTCCAGTGAGAAGGGACACTGTCCTACTGAGAAGTCAGGCTCTTTTTTTCCTCCTCCAGATTTAAATTTATCTTGACCTTGGGTTGAAAGCTTATAATTACCTCCCTTATTACCTGAAAGTGCCAAAAAACTTCCTTAACCTTCAAACGCTGCTATACCGAATTTAAGTTTAGATAATTAAGCATTAGAGCAGCTCTTAAGTCTCGCAAAAACCTCTTTGGTAACTCATTACCTCCATGTCTAAAACGGGCAGAGAAAAGGATAAACAGAGTTTAAGAATCTTGGGAAGGCAATAAAATGACTTAGGGCAGATATTATACAACAGCTCAAACTAACTCAGGGACTTTTACAATTACCTTATTTTCTATTTCTGGACACTCTGACTAATCCACTGAGTGGTCCAACATAAAAAACACTATTTCCAGTAAGCAGAAAAGATGCTACCACACTTAACTCACCCAGCCAGGCTCACTCCCACCCACCCCTAACAGTATTCCAAAATATACATTTACCCCACCGAACCTCATTCTGGGACACTTTTTTAATCTGTTAAAAAAGGGCGAGGGGGACAATCTTTCCATCTCTACACCGAAAACCCTCAGGTTGCCATGACCCGTGAATGCACAAGTGCAATGTGAACCTGGGCATGCGGTGGGCTCAGGGATGCCAGCGTGAGAGTCAAGGCCTGTGCTATCAGCTCTGCCCCACATTCCCCAGGTTCCAAAGGATTCTGAGAAATAAAAGTAAATTTAGTCACCAAAAGACTGCAGGGTCCCTTCCACCCAAAACATCAAAGATGCTTAGTGACCGTATTCACAAAATATATAAAAAACAGTCTGGAGATATGTGATAAAACTAATGTAGGAACATGTTAACAACTATAGAATCTAGACGGGGGTGGGGTGGGGGGGTGGTGACAGGAGGATGGAGAGGAGGAGGGATATAGGTGTTTAATATTTGATGCTCTAAACTTTTCTTTATGTTTGAAATTTTTATACAAAATTATTGGGAGAAAATAATCTAGACAATTGGCATCTTCCATATTACAGCATTTGTCCTGAATAGTGACAATTTCTAATTTTCTATAAAATGTTCTAGTTATGCAGCAGAAATATTCCATGAGTTGGAATGACGGAAAGTGATTATTAAGTCTCCAAGAGTCCTAGGTAGCATCCCATCCAAGATACTCTTAAGCTGCTTTTATCTCTGCATGTGAGACTTCCTTCCATCTCCTCCCTTGCAGAATTAAGTGCTCAGGAGGCTAACCTTTTTTATACACTTCTCTGTTATCTCAGATCATTAAAAATCTAGGGTGTCAATGTTTATTATTCTTGAATGGTGCAGAAACCAATTCCTACCAAATACACAATACTGAGTTCTAATTAAGAAATTGATTAAGATGCGCAGCCCTGTGGAAACAGCATAAGATGGGAAATCGGAGAAGCCAGGTGTGAGCTTTGGCTAGAGTGGCAGCCTCCTAAACCATAGTGGCTCCTGGACAAAATGAATGTCACCTGTGCCATGTCTACCTCAAGTGTTCATTATGAGGACAGATACTATATTTAATGATAAAATAAACAAAGAAAACACTTTGAAAACTGCAATGCATACTCTAGAATGAGAGTAACTTATTTTGGATAGTTTTGCACCTGTTTTCAAAAACAATAAATGCCTTCTCTGTATCTGCAAACAGAATCGCTAGAATTGAGAATTTGAAATCTGGTGATATGTAACATTTCCTGGGCCTCCTCACAAGGAAAAAGACTAAATGGGATAAATGCCAGGCAGGCAGGAGCAGAAGAGTCAAAGGATAAAGAGTATTTATGCTGCCCCGCCCCACTTCTGTCAAGAACTTCCAGGGACAGATGTCCTCTGGGAATGAATAGGGTCTGACAAACAGCAATGCCAGGAAGAAAGTGACCTGGCCACAAGATTGTGTCTGGAGGTCAACCAGGTACCTTGAATACTAACACCAGCTTTTCTATCTCTCTCTTTCTCTCTCTCTTTTTTTTTTTTTGCAGTTTTTGGCCGGGGCTGGGTTTGAACCCACCACTCACCACCTCTGGCATATGGGGGGCCAGCACTCTACTCTTTTGAGCCACAGGCACCATGCGCCTTCAGCTTTATTTTAAAAAGTTCAGGGCAGTGCCTGTGGCTCAAAGGAGTAGGGCGCTGGCCCCTTATACTGGAGGTGGCAGTTTCAAACCCGGCCCCAGACAAAAGCTGCAAAAAAAAAAAAAAAAAAAAGAATAAGTCCATTAAAAGACATACCAACAGAGAAAAATTATGCCACATAATGGGAGAAAATATGCTAAAGCATTTGATAAGCATCTAAGATCTAGAATAGAAAAAAGAACTACTGCAACTCACTAACACAAAGATGATCCAATTAAAAATGGCCAAAAGGTTTGAATAAACATTTAGCCAAAGAATATACATAAATAGCCACAAGCACATGAAAAGATATTTAAGGGCATTAGTCATCAGGGGAATGCAAGTCTAACCACACTGAGATACTACCCATCCACTGCAAACAGAGACAGCACCAAGTGCTGGCAAGAAGGTGAAGAAACTGGAATCCTCATATGCTCTCTTGTTGGTGGGGGGTGAAAAATCGTACAGTTGGTTTTGGAAAACAGTCTAGTAGTTCCTCAAAAGGCTAGATGAGAGCTACCAAGTGACCCAGAAATTCTACTGTTAGAAACATACCCGAGAGAAAAGAACATTCATATGCACACAGAAAACCAGCCTGTGCATGGACATTCACCTCAGCATTACTCACAATAGTCAAAATACAGGGGTACAGGTGAATCTTTCTAAGAGTAGAATGTGAACGTTTTAAAGCAATAACTGAGAAAATGACATGAAGGCTGTGTTGACCAGTTTGATGGAAGAATTTCAGAATGCATGTGAAAACCCCACACTGTAACCCAGAAGTGCATTAATGTACATAGTTAACATTCAATTAAGAAAAAAATTGGGACTGTCCCACCAAAAGTAGGACATCTGGTTACCTTATCCTAGAGCTCTTTGAAGAGAAGGCTATCTCCCACACCCTACCAAATTTCCCACAGCACCAGGTCTGGTTTATGGTAGCTACTCAATAGAAATTTTCTGTATAAACACTGAATACAAATTTTTAAACATTGAAACTCACTATTTTGGATCACAATTGTTTTTGTTACTTTGCAATAATTAAATAAATTCTTGATTTTTTTTTTTTGAGACAAAAGTCTCACTTTGTTGCCCGTGGTGGAGTGCTATGGCATCACAGCTCACAGCAACCTCAGACTCTTGTGCTCAAGTGATTCTCTTGCCTCAGCCAACTGAGTAGCTGGGACTATAGGTGCTCACCTCGACACCCGGTTATTTTTAGAGATGAGGTCTTGCTCCAGCTCAGGCAATCCATCTGCCACGGCCTCCCAGAGAGCTAGGATAACGGGCATGAGCCACCATACCTGGCCTGAAGTCTTGATTTTATCTAAAAGACAGAAGATCAGCCTGCACATATATCCAAAACACAAATCTAAAGTCAGAAATTATCAATCAATATTGAAAGGGTGGCACTTGACTGGCAGAGATCTCACAGACCACCAAGGATTGTACGAAAGCTCTTTATTAGCAAGGGAGGGATGCTGCAGAGCAGCACCGAGGAGGAGGGAGGAGAGGAGAAAAGAGGAGAGAAAAGAGGACAAAGAGGAGAGAAAGAAGAGGAGTAGGGACTAAAAGAGAAGTGCACCCTTATATAGGTTCAGTTAGGGAAGTCTCAGAATGATGATGGGATGGTAGAATAGCCAATAAGGAGTTACTGTTCTGGCAGGAAGAGCTGTTAAGGGCAGGCCATAAGTCTGAAATTTTCAGCAGGTAATTAGGACAGGGATATGAGACAGGTTTTAGGATTGGGCAATAAGGAGATGTTTAGCGGGAAAAGCCCTGTTGAAAGGAGCTGTAACTTTAAGCTTTAAGAATGAGAAAACTAGTCTTGGTCAGTTTGAAAGCAGGAAGGGTCTTTCTGGGGAAGGGGCTTTTCTGGGGCAATTACCTAACAAATATAAACAACCAATTGTAAATAACTATCAATGTACCCTTTCACTTTACTATGAGAAAATTAAGAATGATCACAATGTTCTTCTCCAGCTACACATGCAGTTGAGTTGATTAAGAGGGTACATAGAGTCTCTGACCTCTGTAAAGAGAGCATTTCCAGAGCTGTAGAGTCCCAAAGTCTAAACCTCTGATGGAAAACAGTGATGCTCCCTCCATAAGGTTCAACTGGGGCACCAATTCTGGGCTTCCTAAAATGGTGCCAAAATAGTCGCCACATTTTCTCCACATAAACCATAGGCCATCTATTAAGCTCTTTGTGTCACAAAGACACCTGTGAACCTTTTTAATCCCATAAGCTCCACATAAAAATGGAACAGGACATTGGCACAATAAATCACTTTAGTCCATTGGGTTTCATATTAAAAATATAGTGAGGATAATCACCATCAATTTAACAATAATAATAATAATCATACTAATGCAGAAATCTTTTTTTTAGTTGTCAACTATTTATTTTACTAAGAAAGAATATTTTTAAAAACCAACAACAAAGTATAAAGAGTAAATTACCACATCCTAGTTCTACTATTTTATAAATGAGTACAATTTTAACATCAAAGTAGGAAGGACACATACCCAGAGTCAAGGGCAGGACATTAAGATGAATAAATTTGATGTTATTAAAGACTTTCTGCCTTGGCACTTTCTCCTATACCTGTAAAACTCTGTCACATAGCTGCACAGATCCACGGAGTTAAGAGACTATCAATTCTCTTCAGATAAGTATCAAACTAGTACCACTTACATATATATGAGAGAAGTTAATTCATTATACACAACAGACACCTAGTATTCGAGAAGTCAGCTCACCTAGGCTTTCAAACATATATATTTATTTGCAATACTGCTGAATCCTAGATATTCGAGTGCAATAATTTAGAAATGGGAGGACAGTAAGTTCATCCAGGAATGATGGGTGATAGGTGCAATGGAGGGGGGGATAAATATGCAAACCCGTTATCAATGTATCTGTAGAGGAATCTAATGAAAGAGGAAAGTGGAGAAGGGGGAGACAGATTAAAGCCAACAAAGAGCCACTGGAGGTTTTAACAGGGGCACGTGATGAGTTCAGAGATTCCTATCCTTGATACCCAACATTAAACGGAAGCAAGAACTGGGATGACTCCTAATAATTCTACCTTCTTAACCTCTATGCCATCTGTCAACCTCACTGCGACTGTACTGACACTACCTTAACTCAGACCTCTTCATGTGGATCTCTATTAATGACATTTCCACTGATGTTCATACCTAGGGTCTTTTATCCTATTGTAGGATTGATGGTATCTCCTAAGCATGTCACTCCCTTGCTTGAAACTGTCAATGGCTATCTACTGGTAATTCTAATCTCAAAATAAGGCATTCCATGATCAAAGCCCTGCTTATGGTTATAACCTCTTTCCTTAACACCGCCCTGTGCACTCCCCCCACCTGTTACATACTTATACTCCAGACACACTAAACTACCATAAGTTTCCCAATCATGCTATGTGTCTCTAAGCCTCTTGGAAACTCCAATTTTCTCTGTCAGTAAAACCCTTCCTCCCTAGCCGACCAACCCTCTCAGCTTGGCTACTTTCTACTTAGCTTTAAGGTCCTAATCATCCTTAGCAAAACACTTAGCCCTCTGTATTATAACACTTATTCACTTTTCCATACCATTACCAATCAATGGGCCCCTCCAGGGCAGGGGTTTCGGCCTTGTTTGTCATCATATACCTAGCATCTAGCAGAAAGACTGACAGATATTAAGTATCAATAAACACTGAATAAATCAACTTCTTTCTCAAAGAAGTATCTCTTCCAGGGAAAACCCTTCTACAGAAAATAGGTGTAATTCCAGCCTTTCACTAACAGTCTCTCTGGGAGACAAGAAGCTATGCAAAGTATTGTAATGAGATCCAAGTCATTCCTTTAGAGTTGATAACCATTTCTATTGTCTGTACTACTTCTAATAAGTAAGCTTAAGAAATAGCTTCCAATCTCAGCAAAGATTCAGTAAGTATGGTAATAACAATAGCACCTCATATTAACTACATACTTACCACTGGCCAGGTGCTGTTCATTTTCCTAGATCTAATTATAACCCCATACATGCTAACTCCCTCCTCTTATAGAGGATACAAATGTTTAGATGTTGAGCAGTGGTTCTCAATCCTGGCTGCTAAATGAATCTTCTGGGATTTTAAACACACACACACACTTAAAGTTAACCCAACAGCAACGAAAATCCCATTCTTTAGGGATATTTTTTAAAAGTTCCTCAATTGTGCCATCTGGGCTGAGAACCATGGAAGGGTGACTAAATTCCACAGTTTCTATGTTACAGAGCCATGATGATGCCAATCAGAAGTCAATGATTCCAGAACCACATGGATCTGTTAAGCACCATACTCTGTTAAGTTACTTCTTTGAATTTATAAATCCTGGAACATTTCTCCTCAAAGTATTAGGAGATGATAGTCTCTTGATTAGTAAAAGAAGAATCTCTTTAGAATATAGATTACATCAAGTGCCACCCTGAATGTCAAAGTCAACTTCATGATCCTTACCAGAGAGAGTAAAGAGGATTCTTTGCTAATTTAATAGCAGTTCTAACTGCACCTTCTGCAAATTTTACTTCCTACCAGCCACTGTGGGGGGCTGCAATAAACTATAGGAGGCTAACCTGTCACCATTTTAGAGAAACAGATAACATTTTCTTTCTCAGAAAGAAAAAGAAAGATGATTTGTATAACTGGGGGGGAATGGCTAAATCTTTTAAAGCCTCTTAAAATGCTGCTTTAGATTCTACAATATACCAAATACATTAGAAACCAAACACAAAAACATTTGTTTTAATTTCAGTACTTAGAATAAATAAAATTCAAGTTCACTTTCAGACATAAGACTTGACACTGATATATTAAGGAAATACTCAACATGACAAGAAAGGAAGGAGGTAGAAGAAACATTTAAGCAACTTACAGATAAAAGGTAAAAAGGGTACAATGCACTGATGTTCTAACATCTCAGACTTTTGAAGCTTGAGCTTCAAACAAGGAAAAAAAGAGATTATTCATGTTTTCCTCAGAGTGAAAACAAGGAGAGGGCATCAGGCCTGGCATATGTCTCTGCTGTGCTTCCTTATCTATTCAGGTCAGAGCTAGCTTCATGGTTGTGTGACCTGTGCAATTGCCCAGGGCCTTGCACTAAGAGCTCAGCACTTGGTTTAATGCTCTATAATCTTATCTTTGAACTTTGTTTTGTAAGTGAAGTCAGATGAGACAGTGGAACATGCGTATGAGTAAAAGAAAAACGTACAACAGGCAATTCTGCCTTTTCCATTCTCTGCTGCCCCATTTGCACATACTGTTAACAATGCTCCAAAAACTCTAGTGAACTCTCAACGCATGGGAGTTCAGTAAGAATCAAACAGAGTATAGTAGTACCCTGTCATCTGCAGTTTTATTATTTGTTACCCACGAACCACTGTGGTCCAAAATAGTAAATAGAAAATTACACAAACAGACAATTCATAAATTGAATTCATAAATGAAATTCATAAATGAAATCACAATTCATAAATGAAATCTTATGCTGTCTTGTGATATCCTACCCAGAATGTGAATCATCCCTTCATCCAGTGTATCCACACCGTAGATACTACACAACCATTAGTCACTTTGTAGCCATCTCAGTTATCTGATCAACAGATCAGAACACAGTATAATGAGATACTATGGGAGAAAAAGGGACACAACACTCATATAACTTTTTTTTGCAGTTTTTGGCAGAGCTGGGTTTGAACCTGCCACCTCCAGTATATGGGGCTGGGGCCTTACTCCTTTGAGCCACAGGCACTGCCCTCATATAATTTTTAATACAATATATTATTATAATTGTTCCATCTTTGTTGTTTGAGCTATTGTTACTGTATCTAACTTATTAATTAAACTAAATCACAGGTATGTATGAATATAAGTATAGGAAAAAACATAATACATAGAGGGCATATAAGGATTGGTACCCATCTGAAGCTTCAGGTACCACTAGGGGTCTTAGAACATATTCCCCATGGAAAAGGGGAAACTGTTGTTTAAGGTAAGTGTATTATGCCTATGAAGAAGTGGAAACATAGATATACTCTCCTTTCCAACCAGAACTTAGCTTAGAAAGCAAAAAGGAGGCAATCATATTCTCAAAAACAGGGGTCCTCAACTTTTTAAACAGGGGGCCAGTTCACTGTCCCTCAGACGGTTGGAGGGCTGGACTATGGGGCCCGGGATGAGTCAGCTGCTAAGCAGGACAGACAGAGGCGGCAAAAACACTCAGCAGGCCGGATAAATGTCCTTGGCAGGCTGTAGTTTGAGGATCCCTGCTCAAAAACATGAATGGCTAAGGAATACTAACATATCCTTTGACCTATGTTACTTCTCTATATTAGATACTCATTTATGTGAAAATGATGAAACAGAAGGAAAGGGAAAGACAGGGCAACATACAGTTCTTTTCCCTTTCAGTCCTTCTTTACACATCATAATCTGAAGGTAGAGAATGTTAGTTGAATGCATATGTATCAAGAACTAAAATAATTGAGTTATAGCTTTCAGAGTAAGACTGACTATATTGGATACTTTTTCTTCCATTCTTGAGATACTTAACTAAGAAAAATATGTTCCAGCTCCATCCATATAAACATGTAAGAGGTAAAATCTCCATCTTTCTTTAAGGTTGCATAATATTCCATGGTGTACGCACATATACCACAATTTATTGATCCATTCATGGGTCAATGGGCACTTGGGCTTCTTCCATGACTTAGCAATTATGAATTGGGCTGCAATAAACATTCCAGTACAGATATCTTTGTTATAATGTGATTTTTGGTCTTCTGGACATATACCTAGTAGAGGAATTGTAGGATCAAATGGTAGGTCTATTTTTAGATCTCTAAGTGTTCTCTAAACATCTTTCCAAAAGGAAAATATTAGTTTGCATTCCAACCACGAATGTAGAAGACCTACAGTGCCTCTTACAAGGGTACATGTGAAATTTGAAATTTACTAGGTGTAGAACATAAATGTTTTAACACAATAACTAAGAAAATGCCATGAAGGCTATGTTAACCAGTTTGATGAAAACATTTCAAATTGTATATAAAACCAGCACATTGTAACCCATGATTGCATTGATGTACACAGCTATGATTTAATTTAA
>CAUYTI010147468.1:0-14200 GCA_963575145.1 Galago senegalensis
CTCTTGCCTCCGCCTCCCAAGTAGCTGGGACCACAGGTGCCCACCACAACGCCCGGCTATTTTTTGGTTGCAGCCGTCATTGTTGTTTGGCGGGTCCGGGCTGGGGATTTGAACCCGCCACCTTAGGTGTACGTGGCTGGCACCTTAGCTGGTTGAGCTATAGGCTCCGAGCCCTCCAGTCTTTTCTGTTCCTTACCATCCTACGCTGGCCCACCTTATGCAGGTTGCCTAATTGGTGCCTTTAGGCATTTGAATTTATGACCCTTTTCTATTTAGACAGTATCTTAGTTTGTTGTAAGAACCATTTAACCTTTCATGTTTGAAACCCAAAAGATGTCTGTTGATCCTCATCATCACCATTGGGGAATTTAACTAAGCATCTATATTCAGTGTGTGGTGTAAAAGCATGGGGGAGAAACCCAGTATGTCCTCTCTGCCCTGTGTGTGTGCACATGCACACATGTGTATGCATATGGCTCATGAATAACCCGAGGGACATGTGCTAAGTCATTAAGTGCTGCTGAAACTCAGAGGGAGGAGAGGGCACTGAGGCAATCAGGGAAGACTTCCTGGGAGGTGAAGAACTGGAAATTCGACTCATCAGATTTGAGTTCCACTGAGTTTTTTGTTCATAGTCATACTGGGATTAGATGCTGGTGTTATATCTGCACATATACTGCTTTATTTTCTCAACTACTATTTATTACTTATATGTCCTAGACTCTGAGGTTTGATAGGTAGGTAGATAGATAGATCAGTCCGCATATTAAGGTTGGTATTATTAGATCTCCTACTCAAATGAAGAAAAGACTCAGAGAAGTTAAGAAACTTTCCTAAGACTTCTCAGCTAATAAATGATTGACTTGGCCCTTAAACATGTCTCCATAAAGCAGTTTTCCTCCACTGCACCATGTGTATCAAACCTCCAGAGTCAGCCTCCTTAATGAAACACAAATATATACTAAATTCACACTATGAGCCAGCTCCAGCTTGGCCTCACCTGTCTGCTTGTCTAGTTGAGTACATGGGAACTTTTTCTTTGTATCTATTAGCAGCTCTGAGCACTGTCCCCTGGCCCTTCTTTCTGCCCTTTACAATCCTTTACCTTTGGCCCTCAGAGCAAATTCATTGGAGCTCCTTGAGCTAGCTGTCTGTGAAGCTGGGGTTAGGGCAGCGATTCTTAACCTGTGGGTCATGACCTATTGGAACTGTATTAAAGGGGCATGGCATTAGGAAGGTTGAGAACCACTGGGTTCAGGTCTGAGGCAAAAAAAGGCTGCTGACCTTGGCCTCAAGTTCATTCCTCTGTCAGTAGAATGAACTCTGCTGTTGGTAATGTGCGTGGCTTTTGTAAAGTGAGCACTGAATGTGGAGCTGGGCTGACCCGATTTTGCCACTTACTCATTTTTACTTTGGCCAAGTCACTTAGCTTCTCTCTGTGCCCTAGTTTCCTTCCGTGTAATAAATTGAGAATTAGGAATGTTTCTATGCCTTTGAGTCTTAACACCTTATCATTTTGTCTTCCTCATCCTTCTTTTAGCTGCTTCTCCCCTAGTGATCCAATTTCCCTTCTCTCATTTCTGTTCCCTCCTCCTCCTTTTTCTTGCAGATAAACTCAGCATCATCTGATAATCAGATCTTCTGGCCAACTGTAAATCCCCAGGCCTTATTAACACATAGAAGGGAGTTCACAGAGACCATCCTACCCCCTCCCTGCTTGCCCCCCCCCACCTGGGAGTGCTGATTGGCTCATGGGGCTCTAATTTGCCTTTGCATCCCCACTTCCTGCCATCCACAAGGAGCCTGGCAGATATGGGTGGAGTGAACAGGGGAGCTGAAGGAATTGTCCTGAGGGGTGTGGACAGGGCGCCAGCTCAGAGGCTGGCTCCAGGTGTCTTTTCCCTGGAGTTGTCTGTGTCCCGCCTCCTCCCTAATGCCCCGCCTATTGAGCGAGTCACAGGCCAGTGCACACCTGAGTCCTTACACCTGCCTGGCCACTGGTTCAGGCCTGGACCCTGAGTCCAGTGAGGTCATACATGTTGATCCTCCCAGAACACTGGTAGGGCCCAAGTGCCTCTACCCTCTGACAGGCAGATCAGGCCCTCCAGAGGTCGTGGTGGATGTGGCCTGGGCTCTGGGCTCTGCAGGAAGCAGTGAGTGACCTGGGGCCCTCTGTGCTGTCATCTTGGCAGCTTGGGGCCTAGGGGAGGAGGTTGCTGGGGGAGAATGCAGGGGACCTGGCTGACAGACGGGCACCTCATGGCCCTGCGTCTTCTCCAGGCACAGGCTCCTTTGTGAGCAGCAGACCGGCCTGAGGGCTGGCAGCAGGACACCCACGTCTGCATGCTGAAGAAGATGGGTGAGGCTGTGGCCAGAGTAGCGAGGAAGGTCAACGAGACGGTGGAGAGCGGCTCGGACACCCTGGGTGAGTGAGGGCAGGATTCTCCCAACTGCCCTGGGAGTGGTGGTGAAGTGAACTTAGCAATGAAAAAGAAGAGAGGAAAGAGACAGTCTCATGTGTGCCCTCATCCCACGAGGTGTGTTGTGGAACTGTCAGTGCAGTAGTTTGTAGTTTTTGTGTACCAGGTCTCAGTGTAAGGCATATTTCTTACTATGGGTCATGGTCAAAGAGGTTTGAAAATCACTGGGACTGTCTACTTGCCCTTGCACTGCTGAGTGTGTGTGCCTTCAGACCAGCCAGAAGTGTGGAATAGCCTCACGGTATCAGGCCCTGCGCTGGCTGCCTGTCCTGGAATGAATGAGGCCTGCCAGGCACGGCTACCTCAGTCTGCAGGTAAGGAAGTGGTGGAGGAGCAACAGCAAAATGGGTTTTTTTGAGGTTGCCCAACAGGGAGGCCCCTCTACACTCCATTCGTTCACTTGAATAATGTTTTATGGTTTTTGCTTTGAATTGGTCATAGCTTTTTTTTTTTTGGCTGGGGCTGGGTTTGAACCCGCCACCTCTGGCATATGGGGCTGGCACCCTACCCCTTTGAGCCACAGGTGCCGCTCGGTCATAGCATTTTATCCCATCAGTCAACCCAAGACTTGAAGCATTTAAGCAGATCATCCCATCTGATTGAATTTGGTAGACATTTATCAATCATCTGAGTGTGCAAGAGACAGCAGGGGGTATAGTGCAGTTAGCTGTGTGCCTGTGTGTGTGCATGTGAGTGTTTGTGTGTGTGTTTCACCCACTAGAATGTGGCACCACTGGAGAGCCATAGGCAAGTTGTGGGAACCAGGAGGGCTGGAGCATGCCTTGGGGATGATCATGCAGATGGATGGATGGAATTTGAGTTAGGTCTTTGGTACACAAGAGGAATTTCACAGGCAGTCAGGTTGTGTGTGCTTGTGTGTATCTGTGTCTGTGTCTCACAAAGGAGCATTTCCATGGTGGTTACTGACTAGCAAAGACCCAGGGATTGGAATGTAGGGCATTTCAGTGAGGAGCACTCATCAGGTGTGTCTGGAATGTAGGCTCCTGAGGTTGGGAGTGGTGGTCCAGGAAGTGGAGGGACACCCAGCCTTCAGGGTGAGTGTTACTTGTTACTTGTTACTTCTTCTTCCAAGAAGCCCTTAGCCCAGCCTCCTCCTCTCCTGTTCCCTTCCTCCCCAAGCAAGGCTTAAGGGCAGGGACCTTGTGGTCATTTGTACTCCCCACCCAAAAACACAGCCTAGTGCAGTGTCAGGCACTTTGCCATCACGTGGAAGTATTTGCTGAGATGTGCTAAGGTGAGAGATGAGGCACCTCCTCTGCCAGAGGGCTCACTGCAGATTGTTGTTCGTGTTGAGTAGACTTAAGCTGGTGATCTGGTGGCTGTGGGTCCTCAGTGATGGATTCTGGAATTCTACACTACTCACAATACGGTTGGTCAAGGCTCTCCCAGGCTCTGGATCACAGGGACCTGGATCTGCATCCCCACTCTGCCACTTATTTGCCTGGTATCTTAGCAGATTGCTTAGCCTCCCTGAGCTTCTGTTCCTTCATCTGTAAAATGGGGAATGGTAATTGTGTGTCATCAGGGTGGTTAGAAGGAATTGCAGTGTCTGTAAGGTGCTTGGCATATAGGGAGCCCAATACTTTTTTATTTGTACTATTAAGTATGAATTTTTTTTTTTTTTTTTTTTTTTGCAGTTTTGGCTGGGGCCAGGCTTGAACCTGCCACCCTCAGTATATGGGGCCGGTGCCCTACTCCTTGACCCACAGGTGCCACTCTATTATGAATATTTTTAATTTTTAACCTTTATTCATCTCTGAAAGCTGGCAGTGGGACCTAAGTCTTCCTCTATGCAAATGTACCTTGCCCAGGTGTCAGCCAACCAGGTATCTATCTATTCAGCCTGCTTCTCATTGCCTTTGAATAGGGAGTTCAGGCTTGGTGCCTGTAGCTCAGTGGTTAGGATGCCAGCCCCATACAGCAGGGCTGGTGGATTTGAACCCATCCTGGGCCTGCTAAACAACAATGACAACTACAACCACAACAAAATAGCCAGGCATTGCGGCGGGTGCCTGTAGTCCCAGCCACTTGGGAGGCTGAGGCAAGAGAATCTCTTTAAGCCCAAGAGTTTGAGGTTGCTGTCAGCTATGATGCCACAACACTCTACTGAGGGCAACATAGTGAGACCCTGTCTCAAAAAAAAAAAAGAAAACAAACCAAAAAAACAATAGGGAGTTCAGTGCAAATTGACAGATCTTGGCAGTGTGTAACCTATCCCTACCTTAAAATGTCACAGGGGAGAAGGACACGTGAAGCCCTATCTCATCCAGATATGGGAGGGTGGAGAGGTGGCAGGGGAGGGAAAGCTGACTTCTGACTAGGGGAGTGATGGAAGCTTCCCGGGGAGGGTGCTATGTGAGGGGGTATTTCAGGAGGCAGCAGTGAGGAGACAGGTGCTCTGGGCAGTGAGAGGGATGCGTGGAGCTGAGCTGCCACTGTATCATGGGGGAGGTGGTGAAGATAGTGCCTGGCAGACAGAGAGTCTGGACGGCTGTATTGAGGACTCTGGGCTTCACCTTCTGGACCAGAGATTGCAAACTCAGATGCATTTGTAGGCCAGGTGGAGAACTGCCTGAGTGAAGTGTGCATGTCAACTAGGGTATGGTGTGCTAGGACCAGATTCTCCGTGCTGTCTGGGGACCATGCCTACCAAAGAACCCAGGCAGGCCTTTGGCTTCCCTGCCAGACTTCCACCATGTCTGGGATTGAAACCCAGAGTATCTAGCACCAGAGCCTATATTCTCTTTCTACCGTGCAGCCCTGAGATGAGAGCAGATGGTTGGTCACCAAGTTGAGAGCACAACAAAGCTATGGTCGACTTGGGAGACTCTTTAGCCACAGAATCTTGCTTGAAGCTCAAGGCTTTTATGTGGAGGGACTGGGCTCTTAAAGTTAGAATTGAGTAACAGGAGCCTTTGTGTTCTGCAGTGGCCAGAAAAGATGTAAAATATCAAACCTGGCCATTGGGGGCACCTGAAGTCCTACTCTTGGAAAGTGGACCTGACTACTAAGCTGACCATTAACCTAAGGGGGCTGGGGCCTAAGCAGTTAGTATGTACTGAGCACCTGCTGTGTACAAGCTGCTTGGGAGGCTCCCTAGGATATGTGCAATGGAGTCCTGGACCTGAGATCAGCCCACCACCTGTGAGACAGTGCAGAATTTATGCTAAGCTATGTTACATGGACCACAAGTTGTTAATTCAGATGTAGGAGATGTTGGTGAGTGCTAAGTAGTCCAGGAAGGCTTTCTGGAGGAGGAGAAAATTGAACTGGGTGTTGAAAGATAGCTAAAATAGGCTTGGCACCTGTGGCTCAAGTGGCTAAGGCGCCAGCCATATACCCTAAGGTGGAGGGTTCTAATCCAGCCCCGGCCCACCAAAACAACGATGGCTGCAACCAAAAAATAGCTGGGTGTTGTGGCGGGCGCCTGTGGTCCCAGCTACTTGGGAGGTGGAGGCAGGAGCCCTGCTTGAGCCTGGGAGTTAGAGGTTGCTGTGAGCTGTGATGCCACGGCACTCTACCCAGGGGGCTAGCTTGAGGCTCTGCTTCAAAAAAAAAAAAAAGAAAGATAGCTAAAATAACTATACAGTTTTCATGTAAAATAGCAAACAATCTGAAGCAGCTTAAACATCTAGCCCCAGAAAACTGCTTAAATAAATTTTGTTATAGCTGTATAATATCATTTATGTAGCCATTATCAGTGGCTACATATAACATCTTGTCATATGCTTGAATAAAGATTGCCACAGTCTCTTGTATAACATGAACTGGAAAAAACCAAGGGTTTTAAACTGTATAAATGGTTTGGTGCCAGTATTTTAGGGCACCAGCCACATACACCGGGGTTGGCAGGTTCCAATCCAGCCCGGGGCTGCTAGAACAACAATGACAACTACAACAAAAAAATACTTGGACGTTGTGGCAGACGCCTATATTCCCAGCTACTCAGGAGGCTGAGGCCAGAGAATTGTTTAAGTCCAAGAATTTGAGGTTGCTGTGAGCTGTGATGCCACAGCACTCTACCAAGGGCAACATAGTGAGACTCTGTCTCATAAATAAATAAATAAATCTGTATATACCTAAAATACCAATTATGTTAAATGTGTGTATGTGTAGCAAAGAAAATGGAAGGAAATAAATACAAATGGGAGTTAGGAAATACTATTCTGCATTTTCAAATACTGTGCAAATCCTCTGATTTGAAGTATAATACACCTGCCACTATAAGAAGGTGGAAATAAAACACATGTCCCAACAACCATCCAGAGTTAGCTCCTTTTGGAAGCCCACGACCCTGGGAGAGATGTGGGCTACCCTTGCTCCTCCCTTTCTGCAGGGCTCCGGCTCTGTTTTCTGGTGTGCAGTATGTGGCTACAGATGGGGGCGCCCCAGAAGAGACTGGGCTGGAAGAGCTCGGTTACAGGCTTGCTCTCACCTTACTCAGGTGGGTAACCCTGGTGAGCATCACTCACACTCTTCTAGAGCTCCCTGGGCACCTCCAGTGGAGGTGGAGCCAGGCTCGCTCCTCCCATAACCTGAGCCTGAGTCCCAGCCTTTCTCAACCTCCTCCAGGCTTATAAATGCCCCAGAAGTGGACTTCTTTCCATCTGGCCCCAGTAGGCCCTCAGCTTAAGTTGAAGCCACTTTCCTGCCAGCCCCTCACCCCTGTTCAGCATTATCAGCATCGCTGTCGTGCTGTTCTAGAGAGCTCCTGGAGTTGTGAACTCTACAGGGTACTCAGCCTCTCTCCCCTGAACCAAGCTTTCTCTTTGTCTGGCTTTCCCTGGTCCTGTGCTCCTGAAGGGCCCCAGCCTGCTCTCATGTTCCCTGTAGCCAGGCTGCCCTGTACCCCATTCCCTTTCAGGATGGAGGCTTCTAGGTGTGCTGTGTGCTTTGGGATGACTTTGAAGAATGATCATTACTGCAGAGGAACAGGATTAGAGGGACCTGGGAGCAGGCAGGAAGAGCAGGCATGGCCAGCTGTGGCATGGCCGGCTGGGACAGAGATGCTGACCAGATGGCAACAAGGAGAGACTAACACGTGGGCTGGGAAGGGAGGAATGAGTCTTTATCTGGGGCCTGCTGTGTGTTAGCCTGCTGGGCTGGCCATGTTCACATTCAATTTCTTTTATTCTTCTCTAGAGCCTTCTATACTTCCTGACTCTGAGGATTCCTGTCTGGGTGCATTTCTAGAATATTCTGAGCTATTAGCTCATGGCATGTTCCTCTCCCACTTTTGGATCTCTGTGCCCAGACTTTCTCCAGCCTGCCTTGCTCTCTTCAGAGCTACCTTCCTTTTTACAATTTGCTTCTTTATTTGTATTTAACCTGTTTATTTATCCATTGAGTTTCTAATTTTTGAGATTATATTTTATTTTCATTTTCCAAACTTCTACTTAGGCCTTTAAAAAGTCTGCTTTAATATACTCTGATTTCTCTTCAGATCCAGTAAATCTTTTTCCTCTTACTAAAAATAAAAAAATTTAAGGAAATAATATCTTATTTCTTTTTCTACTCCATTTTTTATTAATCATTTGACTATACTTTTGACTACACTTTTTTTTTTAATCCTTTTTTTTTTTTATTGAGACAGAGCCTCAAGCTATCCCCCTGGGTAGAGTGCCATGGCATCACAGCTCAGAGCAACCTCCAACTCCTGGGCTCAAGCGAGTCTCCTGCCTCTGCCTCCCAAGTAGCTGGGACTACAGGTGCACACCACAACACCTGGCCATTTTTTGGTTTCAGCCATCATTGTTGTTTGGCGGGTCCGGGCTGGGGATTCAAACCCGCCACCTTAGGTGTATGTGGCTGGTGCCTTAGCCACTTGAGCCACAGGTGCTGAGCCTTTTTTTAATCCTTTACTGCTGCTTTTTCTATAAGAGTATGTTCTTAAGGGGCCTGAGCCTGCTGTTCCCCTTGGTTCTTGTTCTCAGCTGGTTGTTCTGGCTTCATGTAATTTTGGACCCTGCAGTCAGGTGGGGGCGGGGGATGGTCTGTGTAATCCTGGTTTAGGAGCTGCTTCCTCCAGAGGGGTTGTGTTTGCTTCTATCAAATGCCCTGAGTGTGATCAGTCTGGAAGCATGTCTTCTGTTAATTTCTCAGCCCTAAGAGTTTCTGCCCCTAATGGAAGTGAATGTTCAAATCCTGAGTCAGAATGGGCCTGTGTTTTCAGAACCTTAAGTTTTGTTTTTGATTTTTTGCAGTTTGGCCGGGGCTGGGTTTGCAGTTTTTGTTTTGTTTTTTTCAGTTTGGCCAGTGCCCTACTCACTGAGCCACAGGTGCTGCCCTGTTTTTGTTTTTTAAATTTGTCGCTTCTCAGCCTTTTGGCTAAGATCAAGTGTTTTTTTAAATTTGGCAGATTTTTAATTATTAAAAAGGTTTTTTTTTTCCTAGTTTACCCCCTCCTTGAAAGTAGTCCTTTAAAATCCCAGCTGTCTGCAGGGTCTTAGTTTCAACTTCCTATCTTGAGCAAGCCTAACACTGGGCCTTTAAACCTGAGTTCCTTGGTTCCCCACACTGTCATGCCAACCCAGGGGAGTGAAGGTCAGTGCCTATTTTTTTTCTCTTTGGTGAGGGGAATCTGGTTGTGACCCAAGCTGGAGTGTAGTGGCATGATCATAGCTCACTGCAGCCTCGAACTCCTAGGCTCAAGCCATCCTCCCAACTCTGGCTCCCAAAGTGTTGGGATTACAGCCAGGTGTGAGTTATCACACCCAACCTCTCCTCTATTTTTGATCCCTGAGGCTTGCTCTTATTGTATTTATTATACCAGACATCCTTGTAAACATTTACTGGTTTGACTTGCTTAATCGTCATGGCGACTCTATGACAAAGGTGATATCAATACTCCCATTTTATAGATGAAAAAGTAAAGCTCTGAAAGATTTTTTCATCCAATGTTTCTAAGTGGTTTGCTGTGCAAGGGTATGCAACAACTTGCCTCCTCTGCTGTGTTGCTTTTGCGTGGTTTTCCTGTGTTCTGTGACACTGGAGCTGGACTGGGTGGGTGAGGGATTTGTTGACACAGCTGTTCAGAGGAGGAGCCAGAGCTCATCACAGGTCTGCAGGGTGCACAGCCTGCTTTTCCCATATTCCCTGCTGCCCTCATTTAGGGGCTGGGGGAGGAGGAGGGGATTAAAGGAGAGCTGAGAGAGATCTGAATTACACAAAGTTTCCTCGTTCTGCGCATACACTTGCCTCTCGTCCCAGGTCTTCTTAGAGCCACAGCAGGCCCACTTTTTCCTTCTTGAAAAGGAGGAAAATAACCAGAGTTAGGTGAGCCTCCACCTTTGTACTTAATATTTACATCATCGTTAGGATATCTCAACTGGTAAGGGGCCTCCTGGGCTGCTTCCCTCAGTCAGTTCCTTTATTCCTGCAGGCTTTTCTTTTTTTGAGGCAGAGTGTTGGTCACCCTCGGTAGAGTGCTGTGGCATCATCATAGCTCATAGCAACCTGAAACTCCTAGGCTCAAGCAATTCTCTTGCCTCAGCCTCTCAAGGAGCTGGGACTACAGGCGCCTGCCACAAGGCCCAGCTATTTTTAGAGACAGGGTCTCACTCTTGCTCAGACTGGTCAGACTGGGCAGAACTCCTGAGCTTAAGCAATCTACTGGTCTCGGCCCCTCAGCTAGGATTACAAGCATGAGCCACCACACTGGGCCCCACTCTAGAGCTTTAAAAGTAGAATCCCAGTGGGAGGCCTAGTGATCAGTACTTTAACATAATCTCCATATGACTCTTTCCTGCTTTGAATTTTGAGAATCACTGGCTTACTATTTACAATTTGGAAGTTCCGTCTCCTGTTAGCTTTTGGGGGATGGGCAGGGGTGTTGGATATGTGTGGAGAGGATGTGAATGGATATGGAGATGGATGTGATGTGTTCTGGGAGGGGCTTGAGCAGCTAGGCTGGGAACTATGAAATCATCCAGACCAGTGGGAGGAGGGCTGTGCCTCCGTTCCCTCCCTCCCTGACTCTCCTTTTATAATTGCCAGCAGATGGCACCCTGACACCAGCCCAATAGATGACAGGCCGCTGAGTCTGGGACCTCAGCAGGCTGTTGCTCAGTGTCCCAGTCCACCTCCCTTCCTATATTTACATTCCTATCTGACTTCTCCAGGGACCTGATTTTGCAGCCCCTTTCTTGAGCAAGACTAATCAGGAAGCACTCACTGAATCAGAGCCATAACTTTTAGCTCTCACCACTCACAAAAATTAGCTCAAGATAGATAACAGACTTAAACTCAGGCATGACGCTATAAGAATTCTAGAAGAAATGTTAGCAAAACTCTTACAGATCTCAGCCTAGGAAAAGAATTTGTGAAGAAAACCCCAAAGGCAATAATGGCAACAACAAAAAAATTGATAATTAGGAGTTGATTAAATTTGAAAAGCTTCTGCACAACCAGTGAAACAATCAAGAGAGCAAATAGCCTACAGAATGGGAGAAAATATTAACATGCTATACATGTGATGAAGGGCTAGAACCACAGTCTACAAAGAGCTCGAGCAAATAACAAGAAGAAATCAAACAACCCCATAAAAGAGTGGGCAAAAACACGAACAGAACTTTTCAAAAGACAGACTAGTGTCCGTTAAACCTATGAAAAATACTTAACATCTCTAATCATCAGGGAAATGTTAATCAAAAACCACAATGAGGTATCACCTAACTTCAGTGAGATTGGCTTTTATCAAAAAGTCCCCAAACCACAGATGCTGATGTGGATGTGGAGAGAATGGAGCACTTATATACTACTGGTGGAACTGCAAACTAGTACAACCCCTATGGAGAGTAGTATAGAGATTCCTCAGAGAGCTAAAAGTAGACCTACCATTTGATCCAGCCATCCCACTGTTGGGTATTTACTCAAAGGAAAAAAAAAGCCACTTTATCAAAAAGACACTTGCACACAAATGTTTATCACAGCACAATTCATAATTGCAAAGATGTAGAGTCAACCCAAGTGCTCATTAGTACATGAGTGGTTTAATAAAATGTGGTATAGGTATGCCATGGAGTACTACTCAGCCAGAAAAGAAAGGTAAACTAATACATTTTGTAACAACTTGGTTGGAACTGGAGACCACTCTCCTAAGTGAAGTATTATAAGAATGGAAAAACAGGGCGGCACCAGCCCTGTGTGTTGAGGGTGGTGGGTTCAAACCTAACTCCAGCCGAACTGCAACCAAAAAATGGCTGGGCATTGTGGCAGGCGCCTGTCATCCCAGCTGCTTGGGAGGCTGAGGCAAGAGAATCGCCTAAGCCCAGGAGTTGGAGGTTGCTCTGGGTGGTGTGATGCCATGTCACTCTACCGAGGGCGATGGAGTGAAACTCTGTCTCTAAAAAAAAAAAAAAAAAAAGAATGGAAAAACAAACACCACTTGCACTCACAATTAAATTAGAACTAATCAATCAACACTCATGTGCATATAGGGAAGTCAAACTCAATGGAAATCAAGCAGGTGGGAGGGGGGAGAAGAGGGTGGTAAAATCGTACCTGCTGGGTAAAATGCACACTATTAGGAGATGGTGCACTTATAACTTTGACTCAAACTGTACAAAAGTGATTTGTGTAGCCAAAACATTTGTACCCCTATAATATTCTGGAATTTTTAAAAAATGTGAATTTATGAAAAATAACCATGAAAATTCCAACGTGAAAAAGGCACAGTGGAATAATGCTCCCAGTGTTAGAGAATTATCTTGTTGAAAAGAATAAAACACTTTCTGTCACCGAAAAAATAAAAAAGAAAGAAAGAAAGAAAAAAAACCTGCCATTGGCTTCTTTTTCTTTTTCTTTTCTTTTTTTTTTTTTTTTGAGACAGAGCCTCAAGCTATCCCCCTGGGTAGAGTGCCATGGCATCACAGCTCACAGCAACCTCTAATTCCTGGGCTCAAGCGAGTCTCCTGCCTCAGCCTCCCAAGTAGCTTGGACTACAGGCGCCCGCCACAATGCCCGGCCATTTTTTGGTTGCAGCCATCATTGTTGTTTGGCGGGCTTGGCCTGGGGATTCAAATCTGCCACCTTAGGTGTATGTGGCTGGCGCCTTAGCCGCTTGAGCCACAGGCACCGAGCCATTGGCTTCTTTTTCAACAAACACACTTGGAACACCTGCTGTATGTGGCCTCCTCAGAGGACCAAGTGCCCTCGGAGTGCCCAATCTGGAGGAGGAAGGAGGCAGACAATTCTCTCTCCCTCTTTCTCTCTCTCAAACACGTATGGGAGGAGCCATGGGCTGTGATTGGAGCAGCTTGTCTGCCCTGATGGGGTGGTGGTCTTGGCACTGCAGAGGCTTGTGGACCTACATTTCCTGGCCTGGAGCTGGGCAGGCTAGCTCCTGCTGGGGGCAAAGGGAGTACATTTTGCTGCCCTGTCTCCTGGCCTGGGGAGTTCTCACCCCAGCCTGGCCCCGAGGGTGTGGAGGTAGGAAATGGGCTCTCAGAGGGCAGACATCTCTGTCCACCACCAGGACTGAGGCCTCAGATCTGCCATTCTTGGCTCTCTGCCTCTCTGGAGAAACATGTGGGATTTGGCAGGCAGGCAGGACAGAGGTACCTGCTGAAGAGCCTGTGGAGCCTTGGCCTGGGAGTCAGGAGGGCTAGACTTGAATCTCAGCTCAGCTTTGGATGTGTTGGGGGACCTTGGCAGTCACTTCATATTTCTCTGGTTCAACCTCCTCATCTGTCAAAGAAGGTAGCCAGAGCTCTGGCCAGCACACTCTCTAGGTTACCCCTGGATGTTGGATTCTGGAGAGAATGGCTGTGGGCACTGGCTGTGGCCACAGAGGCACTCCATTAATACTTAGGGGATTAGGAGGTTATGAGGGTGGCAGAGTATGCCCGTATAGAGAAAGGAGTATAAGTGAGACCCTAGTCGGGTGATAATCAGAGGCAAATCACCAGTATGGAAAGGAAAATTATTAAAGCTTTCAGAAAGCTGAGCAGCTTTCCTGGGGCAAGTTGGTCCAGGCAGAAACGAAGAGCCTGGGCCTCGGCTGGCCTCTCACTTCAGAGGGCAGTGGTTCTATAAACCCCACTGCCACCACTGCTGCCCCCAGCACCTGTGGCATCCTGACTGCTTCTGACCTGGCTGGAGAGGAGCTAATTCCCAGGAATCACAGGTGCTGTAGGCAAGTAGGCGAGGAGAGGGCTGGGTGGGAATTTCCAGCAGACTTTTTACACACCATGCTGTGGTCTCAGAGTGACGGTTTGTGGCCAGGCCAGCAAGAGGCTCAGTGGGGCCTGTCTGGACCCACAGTGTCAGGCACAGGAAGGGCTGTGGAAGAAAAGAGGATGGTTCAGTATTGGAAAGCAGCTTTTGGGATGAAGAGATAGCAGATTTGTTCTCTGATTCTGGTCCAGATGTTTAACTTAGAGAAATAATTTTAAAAATACATAACATTTAATTAAAAAGCAGTAGGTAATCCATGTACCTCAAACAAGGGTGGGGAACTATAGCCTTCTGATTTAAAGATTCCTCTTCATGGCTCGGCACCTATAGCTCAACTGGCTAAGGCGCCAGCCACGTACACCTAAGGTGGCGGGTTCGAATCACCAGCCCGGACTCGCCAAACAACAATGACGGCTGCAACCAAAAAATAGCCGGGCGTTGTGGCGGGTGCCTGTGGTCCCAGCTACTTGGGAGGCGGAGGCAGGAGACTCGCTTGAGCCCAGGAGTTGGAGGTTGCTGTGAGC
>CAUYTI010147469.1:0-32242 GCA_963575145.1 Galago senegalensis
GTAATTCAGAAATGTCTTGGGATAAGTGGGTGGATTCAATATGATTAGGTGTAAATATGATTTAGATGAAGTAAATGATGGGCTAGGTCCTTCCAGGTGAAAGGGGCAGAGTGCAAGTAAGCATGGGTTTAGAGAGAGACATAGGTTAAGGCATAGGTAGAGAAAAAGACTAGATTTCTCTATCACGCACTGGGACTTTGGTTTGAACGGAATCCAATATTAAAAAATCTGCAATGAGAGCACATTTTTTAGCACAAGACTGGCTGTATTGGTAAGAAAATAGATCTTAACCTACAGATGCAGAGGCAACACTGCAAATCTCTACAAAGGATAATTATGGTTCTATAATATGTCCACTGTCTGCCCATGTGTTATATCATTAAATCATTATGATAAAACTGAGAGACAAGAATTATTTTTATTTCACAGATAAAAATCTAGAATTATGGAAATAAAATAATGCTTCCAATTCACACTAAGATAGATCTGAGATTCCATCTCCATCTCTTATGACTTTTTTATTCTGTCTTAGCAAAATACTAGTGTGCAAAATGATTTGTAGTGAACTGAGACTAAAAGAGGACCAGAGAGAAAAGCTGGCAGGTTTAAATAGCTTGTGTTAGTGGGAATGAGACTTTTAATACAACCTGAGTGAGCATAAGAGAATGTGGCTTCAATAGTTTTTGGAAATGAACAATTTGACTGCTGTTAAGTTTGGTTTGAAAGAATATTGGAGAATATAGTTGATAAATATTTGATGACTCAGTTTTAGCATGATAAGAAAAGTACAAGATTATTAATCCTAATATTAACATCACTTAAAATTGTTAAATAGTCATAGTATTTATCTTGGTCTCATAAAAGCAAATTTAGGTTGAACTTTACATTAAAGACACTAAAAATTGGATATATTAATTATACTGATCTCAATACATTGCATATATTGAGACATTACTATGTACCTCATCAGTATGCACAATAATAATTGGTCAATTAAAAATAAAATTTAAAAAGAAGATGATAAATGTGCATATCACTCATTTTTTGGGTTGATCACACACTGGAACTCCAGTACCAATTTTCATGCAAATAATATTCTAAGATGTATTTTTCTATCATTAGCAATTTAATAACATCAGAAGCAGTTTATTTCAAAAGGTTTTTTTCTCTAAAGAATTCAAGTTATCATAAGCATTAATTACATTTAAAAGTCTCTAAGGGATAAAATCATTTATGTAAGCCTTTCTGATAGGATGACTTATAAGTAATAGTGTTAAAGAACAATATACCTGCTACTCAGACACTTTGAAGCACAGGATTAACATAAGTCTTAATAAAATAGGATGCTGAAAGAGACTTTTATTATATGGTGTCACTTCTTTATTGTCCACACAATATTCATAAACTCTTCTTTAGAATTACAATGAAAATCTCTAATAACATGTACAAAGAATCAGAGACAGATTTTTCTCTACAGCCAATAAAGTGAAAGCTTTTGGACCCTTCACTTAAACATCTACTACACGCATGGCCCTCAGAAGCGTCTAAGAAACATGTCCACAGGGTCATACGCAAATCATACCCAAGATGATGTATGTGAAGAATGAAAGTCCCTTGACACTCCTTCTGAGTAAATGAGTTGACATTTGTGGCCCGAGTTTGAAAAAAGACGTTTGTATTCCCTTACTTGTATCATTACCAAGAATATAGACTAGCTAAAAATATTAAACAGTATTTTGCTCATGAGAGTAACTTCAGAGAACTTGATGTGGAGAGGTAGAACAAGAAAATAATGAATTGTTTTGGCTTTCCCAATAAAGTTGGAAAATGTTTTCCTTCTAGCAAAATAATTTTAAGCTCTGTATGTACTATTGTTGAAGTCTTCAATAATTTTGGAGTGAAAGCAACATCAGAAAATATATTGTGAATTTTTCCAGTCTAACTATCTACTAGTCACCAATTTCTAACCTAATACAAATTTCATAAGAACAGAAAGAGGATGAACTAAATAATCAAAGCCTATTGATCTTAACATCATGTCATCATCTCTAAAATGGGAAATAGAATGTTCTAGAATAATACCCACTTCATAGAAACAGCAGTATAGATGCAATCATGGGTATATGTAATGGTAGTGTATTTGCTCCCTCTCACCCACTGCTTGCGCTCAGATCCTGCCATGTTAAGGTGACACCATCAGCAACAGTTCTTTTAACACATTCTGTCATCTTTCTAAGGGGAAAAGAGAGGAATATGGGATGCTTTTTAATATTCATATTGTAGAGACAATGACTTAAAATTTGCTACTGTGCATAACAATCTCCACATAGACTGTGTTTTGTTGTCTAATTAAAAGTGAAAAGTGATATCACTGAAATATTGAAATAATAATGAAGTTTGAATTAACTGGAAGATTCCACTGCAGTCACAAAAATATGTTTGTTTCGGATGCGTTGCTATTTCCTTACCTAGATATTGGTGAAACTAAATAAATAAATTCATGAAAGAGAAATATCCATATAAAGAACATATCTTCCTTGGGCAAGATACAATCTTTCTGAAAATGAAAAGAATCACATTAGAAATTATAATGTGTTACTTTCATTCCAATCTTAAGCATGTTTGAAACAACAACAAAAAATTCCAATTTCTACAGAAATGTCCTCTAGGCTATCATTTGCATACAATTGCAATGTATATGTGACATAGATCGAAAATAAGCATTTGACGGTCAAAGGTGAAAAATGGAAATTCTAGCTTATACGTTCATCACATTATCAATTAAATGAATGAAGTGCCGTTTACAGCTTTTAAGAATTATAGATAAGTAAACTTCACTATCACAGTCAAGTTATTTTTAACAACTGTAGTATATTGAGATCTGGGCTGAATCATGTTGCACAAAACACTCTATGTCATCTTGATATGGAACATCAGGTCAGGTGTTTTAATGGTTGTTCAATTTAATTCAAATAATTTCACCACTTATTTGTTAAATGCAATTCAATGTTTCTCATATGTCTGGAGGCTAAAGAAATCACAATTAAAAAGTTGGCCACTATCATTTTTAATTTAAATAAAACATCATAGCTTATATTATGTGTAGATGCACGTAGGTCTACAATAACAGAAGTAAATTAATAGCACTTATCTAACAGCCACCTGGACATCTTTACTTGGTGTCTCCAGGCACCTCACACTGCATATGAGCAAAATACAAATTGTGTTTACCTATAAATTTCTTCCTCGTCTCTCTAGCATTCTTTAGCTAGTAAAGAATAGTGATGAAGAGCCATCACTGTCCCCCAGGACACTAAGTAGGAATCATCCTCAAGTTTTCTCTCTTATCTGTAACTTCTGTGCTATTCATAATCAGTGTCACTCTATTCTCTTTTAAATGGTAGGCTATCAACTTGCGTCCTCTTCTCCATCACCTTTGCTTGCCCTCTGGATCAGGCTCTCACTGTATCTCCCTTCAAATATCAGAATAATCACTTCAGTCATTCACATTGCACCTAGAGTGATTTTTATGAAATATAAATCCGATCTTGTTACTATTACGCCAACAAATGAACCTAGGTGTGTACGTACACAGCACAGCTTCCCTCTTCTAATGGAGTAAGTGTTTCCTTCAACATCCAAGTTTAACCTTTCTTCTATTGAACTCTGGATCCTTTTTTCTGTCTCAGAATTTCTCCTTCCCCCTTTTCTCAAATTGATAAATTCCTTTTATTCTATATTGACCACTAAATATGCCTCTATTTTTATCATAGTCCTTATTGCAGAATATTCTTTTGGAATTTTGATCCAAATTCACTGTCTCCACTTTTTTGTACTCATCACTCAATTTCCACTGTTCTAACCAATTCAATGCACCTGCTTTTGTCAAGATTGAATATAACCTTTGTGCTACCAAGTCCAATCATACTTCTTTGATTTTATCTTATTCGACATCTTAAAAACATTCTCCTAGCTTCACTTTCCTTTCTTAGATTTGGTGTCATTATCTACAGTCCTGTTTTTTTGCCTTGCTGACTACTTTTTAGTCTATTTTGCAAGTTCCTACTTACACAACTTTAAATTTAGGCATACCCCAGCATTGTTCCCACACTCTTTTCTTTCCTTTACATTTATTTCCTGGGGACACTTATTCAGTACCATATCCTTAAATACCATATGACCAAATTGAAATCTATGATACTCTTCTATGGGTAAGACATATATCTAACTATGTCATCTTCAAAATAGATAGGCATCATTTTAAATTTAACATATTCAAAATGGAAATTTGGTTTGTGTTCCAAATTCTACACTTCTCTCCATTATAATAATGCCATTGATTATAAACTATTCATGTTCAAACCAGATAGCATTCCTGATTTCCCTTTCCCCATCCACCCTGTAAATATTATCTCCCACTTTATCCATTCCAACTTCTTGACCTTGAAATGGTCAAACACTGGAAAAATACATTTCATTAAAGTTTTAAATAAGTAAGACAATGAAAAAACAAGCCACAGCATGAGGAATTTTTCCCACACATACAACTGACAAAGCACTATCAAATGGAAGAAAATTCTGTCAATGAATATAAGGATATTGGACATATGTAGTGATATGTTTAGTGCTTTGTAGCTCAATCATAATGATATTAATAGTATGATAAATAGCTTTAACTGTTCACTCTAAGTATACTACTTTTATATCAATCCTCACAAATTTTCACTGAAAGTAGACATTCCCATTGTCTTATTTTTACAGATGGAAAAACTAAATTTCAGAGAATCTAAGAAAGTTAACTTAAATCACATGACATTTTTGACCTCAGATGTGTCTTCAAAGTGACCTAACGTTAGATCTCTTATGTCATGATGCTATTCTGCCTAATTTTAGGAACTCTGGATCTTTATGCATCACAGAAATGCATTAGCAATTGTCTTTTTCTTAGTATTTTGGTTGCTCTGTACTTTCATATTTTGGCAGAGATATTGATCTATAGCACCACTGGCAAAATGGCTAGATCAATTTAGAAGTTCATAACTTGGGTTTGATTTTTAAAATATTGTCAGCTTTTGATTTACTTTTGAAGTGAGCCTGGGGAATATGACTGTTATTACTCAGATGGGTCATATTTTCTATTTTTTTTGATAACTTCATATTGGAAGCAGGTGGACCTTTGATTCAAATTTTCAATATGCTTTAAATCTAGAGACTATGAAGACAAACTCAGAAAAATATTATGTTAGACTTTACATATATCTTGAACAAGATTCCTTGGAATGATAAGTTGACCTTCATGCTGAAGGAAGTGAGAATAATGGAACACACAGCCCTACTGTGAAATGATATCCTCAGTGATCTGCTTGAAATGTTCATCGGGTTGAACAGAATTGTAGATAATGAAAATTATTTAGGGGGAGAAGCAGGGTAAGTTCTACTAAAGAAATTTTTCTAGATGATAGGGAGGGAGATTATCCCCATTTTAGAATTGTAAGAAGTAAGTTCAGGCACTGAGAATGAATAAAATGGTAAGAATTTAAGTGCTAATGATTGTGGAAAAAACAACATTGTTCTTATATTGATTTTCTAAGAACAATTTTCCATTATATTACTAGATCAAATGGAAAAAGATATTTACCCTGAAGTATTCATAATAAATTGCATAGTAGTTTCAGAATCAATAGCTCTAAGAATTATTTTGCTAAATTCACACTTCAATGATTAGCTATATTTATCTCCTTTAAATCTATTACTGTTAGATTTTTGGTCTTGATGACCTTGCAAAAATTTTTAGTAAAATTTTGCCTAATTTAAAAAAAAACTTACTTTTAACTCATTCATCTCACAGATATTACAAATCAGAGTGAATAGTTGTGGTTATGCACAGCATACTGAATAAACAACAAATATTTTTTTAAAATGACTTTGGGCGGTGCCTGTGGCTCAAAGGAGTAGGGCATCAGCTCCATACGCCAGAGGTGGCGGGTTCAAACCCAGCCCTGGCCAAAAACTGCAAAAAATAAATAAAAAATGACTTGAAATGTTTTTCTTGGGCATTAGTAAATTAATCTATTTATCTGGCAAGATTTTTTTTAAAAGTCAAGGATTTGTTTAGATTAATACAGTGTTACAATTCATAAAAATTTGAAAACATAGTAATATCTCCTTAAAATTTTCTAACATTTTTAACTTTGAACAGACATTTTTACTCTCTCACATAGATATGAAAGACCTCTACAAGGAGAACAAATGGAAAAATAAATCATGCTTCGGGATTGGTAGAATCATCATGGTGAAAATGTCCGTACTACACAAACTGATTTAATACAATACTCATTAAAGTCCAAAATCATTTTTAGCCAATCTAGAAAAAATAATTCTATGTTCCATCTATGTAGAACCAGAAAAGAGCCCAAATAGGCCAAAGCAACCTTGAACAAAAAGAACAAATCAGGAGGCATCAGCCCATCAGACTTCCAAGCTATACTACAAGGCTATAGTAACCAAAACAGCACAGTACTGTCACAGACTAATGGATCAGAACAGAGAAACCAAATATAAAACCATCCTCGTATTGCCACCTGCAGACAATAACTTACACTGGGGAAAAGAATCCCTATTCAATAATTGTTGTTGGGAAAAATGGACAGCCACACGTAGAAAATTGAAACAGGATCCCAATTTCTCACCACTCACAAAAATTAACACATTTTAACACATTTATGATTAAGTTACACTTATGAGCTAAGGAATCCCCTTTTTCAAAAAGTTCCAGAGAAAAGTAAAGCAGGCTCCTTTGTTCTCAAGCCTGAACCAAACTGTACCAGCTATTTGGCATTGCTTCCTAGGTAAGTTATCAAACAAACTAATAAACAACCAAAGGACTTCTCTATCTTACATCCCAAGAGAATGACTGAGTTTTTACCTCTAAAAAAATTCAGTGCTGGTTACTTACTCAGCATTTCTTTTCTCTAAATTAATGTTTTCTTTTTAGCATTGAGACCCAAAGGTAGTTAAAATAATCTGGTACTTGGTTAATAATAATAATCAAAATGTGGTTGAGAGACCAGAGAAATCAGAAATGCAGAACCTCAGAACCCATCTCCTTTCTATTGAATCAGAATTTGCATTGCACTAGAGATTGGGGTAATTTGTATGCACTTTCACTTCTGAAAATTGCTGCCCTGATGCAGACTATTTTTCTTTTTCTCCAGTTTGTGTTTATCTTATTCGACACTCTCCAGTGTAGGCTTCAATGTCCATTTTTGGCATTTATTCCTTCTTATTTATTCTATATCTTTTCCTTGCTTTTTAAGAAGTTGAATATATTAAAACTTATATTTTTAGTATTTAAATTCTACATAATACTACTCCCTACTCCACTGTACCCCACAAATGCCTTTTAGATAATTAAATCTAAATCTGAGCTATTTCTGTTACTGGTCACTCAGGAACTTGCAAATTCTTTGTGGCATCATGAATTTTTATGTAGGTGTTATGATAAAGGAAGGTTTTTTGTTATACCCGGGGAAAGTTACTTTGAACATGTAGGACAAACTGATAAAGAATTCTCCCCCTGGGTAGACAGAGTGATGTGCTAGACCTAGCTCATAGTGGTTCTGATCAATTGTGTGTATGTTCCCATTCCATGTTCAGTGACATCATTATGGTAGCATAAAAATTACCCATGATGGACATATTTACACCACAGACATTGGCAAATGCTACCAATCAGGGCTTTTTTTTTTCCTAGCCAATTTTTATTGCTTTGTTTCCTTTATAATAATAACTGGAAGTAACTACAAACGTAATAGCAGATTGCAAGGTAATAATCTCAAATTATAGTATGTGGTAGAGATAAAAAAAATTGAGTCTTAGGCACAATTAGATTTTCCAAAGTTATTAAATTAATAAGTAGTTGAACATAATGACATATTTATCTGTATTTCTTCAAAACTCTACCACTATTGACATCAGTTATGACTTAAAAAAAACTCAGAAGAATTTTGATGTTTTTCAGTATTGCCAAACTATTTATGCCATGGAGAAATATGTGCCAGAATAAGTTTCTTATCAATAAGAAAAAGAGCCAACACGTAAAGAGTAGCTGCTATGAGTCAGGTACTATTTTAAACATTTAATAAGTATTAGCTTACTTAATCCTCAAGGGAACCCCAAAAGATGAAGACTTGTATTTAGCAAATGAGGTTAAGAAAATTTAACCAAACTCTGACTACCAGCAAATGGTTGATTTGAGATTTGACCCCAGATCATCTAACATTATAAATGAATCCTTGGTTAGAAAGATCATTGTACCCAGCTCCACACTAAAATAATCAGGATGACTATATTTCATATAAATGAGGTTTCAAGAGGTGGATAATTTTCATAAAGTTTCCATAGTTTGGGCTTTAAGATGTAAATTTTAATAGCATTTATATATTCCATTAGACTTCATCTTTTTCCCCTATATTTTCAAAGCCCAAATTCTCTAAGTCTAAAGTTCAAATATTCCCTTGTCTAGTTTCATATAATACATTTCCTTAAATTTTTTTATTTTGAAATAAGAAAGTTCATTATTTACATAATGATTGTTAATAATTTTAAAATTTAAACTTTAATTATATAAAGTAAAGCCACTGCCATTTTTTAAGCCAAGCTTTATCCAGTAAAACATTTGTCTTATAAAGTAAGGAGACAGTTCAGTATCAGGCCATATGTAGCCAGACATGTATTCTAGAGAAAGAAAGGTAATATATGTATATTATCCCCTTAGAAAAGTTCCATTAACTATAGACAGCTGACCTTCATTGCATACAAAGTGATTCATAATATAGGCTGTTTTTGCAAAATAAATTCAGGGAGAAGCAATAGTTGTCTGGATTTTGGCAGTGGTTCGGAGTCATTTTGTAATTGAGCATTAGAATTTATGAAGTCAGTAACATAGACAATGTATTCTGATTTTATCTTAATTGGATGCAATTAGACCTAGGTGTGCTTTTCATAAAATTGAAGATCTGAAGCATAGCAATATCAAAGACAACAGTGTTTTTCACTTTGCTAGATGAAACAAATTGAGCTTTTATATACTACTGGGATTTCCACATATTTATGAGGATAAATGTTACAAAGTGCTTCATGTTCTCCAAATTTTCCTATAACAAGATTTACAAGAAAAAAGATGTATATTAGATGATAATTTAGCTTTCATTTATTCATTCATTTAACAACTATATTAAGAGGATGACTAAGTGCCAACCACCACTTTAAACGCTGGAGATACTAGTGAACACAACGGAGAAATATGTACTGTTATGGAATTCCCTGACACTTGAGGAAAAATTAAAATAAAAAGGTAGATTAACATATTTAATATGATAGTCTACCAGTGTATCTGTGCTACATATACTATACATATGTACTACATAGTATATACACAATACACACACACTATACATATTCTAGATGTGGTCCCTATTTTAGAACTTCATGTCAAAGGATCCAGGAAGAAAGAGGAAATTTAGTTGGAGAATGATGGAGAGAAAACAAATCTCAATAAAGCTGGGAAATAAATGTATTTGTGAAGAGGAAAATAGAATTGAGGTATTTATTTTTCAAGGAATAAGGTATTCATAAGAAATAATTAATAAATTTTGGAGTGGGATAAACAAGTATGATTGGACAAGGAACAAGGAAGAAGAGAACACTGGTAGTTACCAATGCTATAGAGGGAACAAGATGGCCAAATAGAAACCTTCAGAAATTGTTCTTTGGTACAAATGCCAAATTCAAAAATTGCCTGTCTAAACAAGCACCTTCAGAAGTTCTAAAACTCAAAAGAATAATTAAACTATCTGGATTTAACATTACATCAAGGAAAGGGGCTCTGAAGTGGATTAAAAAGACCATCTTGCAATGCCAATGAACTCTTCACCAATACCCTGGCAGTGCCATACCAGCTCACACATACTGCAGAGAGAATCCATGTGCCAGAGGGAGGGTGAGAGAAGTAATTAAAGAACTTTGTATTGAAATTCAGGACAGCCTTGGGTAGAATTCTGATGGTGGTCACAGAGGGAGAATTTTAGACCAACCTGTTTATAGGAAAATCCTTTGCCCAGAGACCCAAGCTCCAGATTGCTCCACCACTGGCTTACAAAAAGTGGCTTGGGGTCTGGACTAAATTTGTGAGGTAGTCAGGCCACAACAACTGCAGTGGCTGGGCGACACCTGCGGCTATACTGGCTTAGAGCCAGTTGACTTGGGGTGCAGGTGACCCAGTGAAATATAAGCCAATACCTGTGTCACTATTCTCCCTACTTCAGGCAATGAGGATCAGGAGTCTTCGTGGACTTGGGGAAATAAAAGGGAAGAGTTTAGACTTTGCAAGTTGGCTACCAGCTCAGCCACAGTAAAAGAAAGTACCTATCAAATCTTAAAGTCTTTTAAAACATATGCTTACATATTGAAGGAATTGACCGTATCTAAATTAAAATACAATAGAACCTTCATAGTTGACCACCTCCTTAAATTGACCTAATCCTCGTAAGACTGGACATGCACCACATGTATGTATCAGTGTAGTGGGCCCAGTTTCTTACGTTGACCACATCCATATGTTGACTAGTTTGTTATAATCCCTTGGGTTCTCAATTTACAGAAGTTCTACTGTACTAGGACTACCAAAAAAAAAAAAAATTCAGTAGAGTTGTACGATATGAAATCAACATAGAAAAATGAGTAACATCTCCATATGCCAAAAGTAAACAATCCTGAAATCAAGAAAGTTATGCCATTCACAATACCAAAAATAAAACACCTAGGAATAAACTTAACCACAGAGTCACCGAAACAGCATGGTACTGGCATAAGAGCAGACTCATAGATCAGTAGAACAGAATAGTCAAATAAATGCACACATCTGTAGGGAATTTATCTTCAACGGAGGGACTGAGAATATACACTGGGGAAAGGACAGTCACTTTAACAAGTGATGCTGGGAAAACTGGATATGCATATGCAGAAGAACAAATATAGGCGCTTATCCCTCACCATATAGAAAAGTCAAATAAAAATGTGTCAAAAATTTAAATCCAAAGTCCTGAAACTACTAAGAGAAAACATTGTGGAAATGCTTTAGGACATTGATCTTGGCCAGGGTTTCTGGAGTAATACCCACAAAGCATTGACAACAGAAGCAAAATCGGACAAATGGCATCACATTGAGCTAAAAAGCTTCTATACAGCAGAAGTGGTTAGCACAGTAAAAGACACAATCCACAGAATGTGAGCAAATATTTGCATACTACACATCCGGCAAGGACATGTTCTTACTCATATGTGGGGACTAAATATTAACAATAATTGATCTCATGGAAACAGAAAGTAGAATGATGATTACCAGAAGCTGTGAAGGATAGAAAGGAGGAGGAATAAAGTGGGGGCGGCTAATGGATAAAAAAATACAGTTAGATGGGTAGAATGAACAATATTTGATAGCCTAACAAAGTGACTATAATCAACTCTAAGTCAGAATACGCTAAAATCACTCAAAGAGTGGGTTTAGAATGTCCCTAATACAGAGAAATGATAGATATTTGAGGTGATGGATACCCTAATTACCCTGAGTGGATTTATTCAAATTGTATGTCTGTATCACAACATCACATCTACCCTATAAAGATATACAATTATTTACAAATGGTAACTAATAATAGAGATAAAAGTAAAGAAATATAGGGGTGGGACCTGTAGCTCAAGGAGTAGGGTACCAGCCCCATATAGTGGAGGTGGCAGGTTCAAACCTGGCCCCAGCCAAAAACTGCCAAAAATAAATGAATAAATAAATACAAATAAATAAAATAAAAAAATACAATTTTTGAAAAAGAATGCTATAGAGCTAAAACAAAAAAATGACCAGATGGGTTTATAGGCACTTAATTCTCAGAATAACTCTATGAAACAGGCAATAGAATTCCCATTTAGAAGCAACTTTTCTAAAATAATATAGAGTCCAGATTTGAACTAAGTCCATATAATTGTAGGACACACTACAGTCTGATTTTTAAAGGGGCGACTTTAGAGACTTTGATTCAAACCAAATTCTAGCTTTACTTCTTATTTGGTATGAAAAGTTGATCACTTTTTAAAATCTCTCTGTAAGTATGATTTCATTATATGTAAAATGAGGCAACAATAGCATTTACTACAGGAAGCTGCTGTGAGGACTCAATTGGTAATTTATTTTATTTTCTGAGAAGAATGTCTAGATATTATAATGGTAAAACTGGATTTAGCTAACAATCTTTTCATTACTTGTATTACTGGCCTTTCTGATGCCTTTTAGTAGCATGAGGAAAGAAATTCACCCCATGAGATGCAAAACATCCTCGACCACCATGGAGAGGCTGCCACAGATTTTTCTCCTGACCATGTTCAGGGAGAAGGATTGCTGATATAATTTGTCAGAGTCTAATTAGGTCATAGTTACTGTAAGTAAGTTTACCATGGATTGAAAGACGGCCCTGTGGGGCCATCCATGGTGTTTCCTGCTTCTACCTCATACGTGATAGAGGAGGGTGACCTTGGAGTAGAAGGGCCACCTTAGTCTCTTCTGTCTCCTTTGCACACACAGCTTGATGCAAGATTTGTGCATCTCAGGTCTTTGTCACAATTGCTTCTTACTTCTATATTGTTTTGTTAAGTTCTGTATTGTTCACTTTTTTCCTAACTGCCATCAAAACAGTGTGCAGAAATCCTATGATCTAGATTTGGGCTCAAGAGGGTGTCATGTTATGTCCGGTAGCTACCTTTGGTCACATGCTTTGATGCAGTCTTATTACAGCAGCTGGTTGGGAAATGTGACTTCCATTTTAATATTCTTCCCTATGTGTTAAGTATACTCAGAAACTCTTTAGAGGTGGTGAGATGCAGGCAGATGTCTACCTACCATCCACAGGCTCTCACTCAGTCCTTCATATGTCACATGTTTCTCCATTTCTGGATGATCCTATGCATTTGGGGAGCCATTCATATATCGCATTTCTGATAATCTTACTTTTTTCTCTCTTTCAGAGTGCCTCAACTAAATAAGCAGATTGCCATTTAAGGGAAATAAAGGTTTTCCAAGGGTATAAATGCATTTGTGAAAATTTTAATTTACAAGCTCCCATTAAAATAATATAATTTAAAATTAATAAATCACTGCTTACCATAAAATGTGTCAGGTCCTTATTTGTATTACCTAATAGCATAAAACAAGAGAATGCATTTATTTCTTATTTTAGTGGAAAATTAAAAATGTAAGTGTTTTAATATTATCACTTACCGAGTATAATTTCATAAGAGCTTCAACAGTTTGTTTCAATAAATTATTTTTATTTTATAAAAATAAAAAACAGTTATAATTCATTTATTTTTTATTTTACTATCATGAGTTACTTACCACCTAACGTGTGTCAGTTTTTTAAAAATACGCAGCTAAATGTCTTTTTAAAACTGAGTAAAGAAGTCACATTTGTCTCTATTGAATTTTTTTTACCTCTTTTGTCATTTTAGTATTTAAAATGCAAACTTTTTACACATCATTTTGAGAAGCAGAACTATTATTATCATTAGCAATTATATTTAAGACAATCTTCAGATCCAACCCTTTTTAATTTGTAACACAAATCCTACACGTACCTTCCAAATCACCACCCCTGAGAGAATCTTCTGTAACTCTGGCTGCCTCAGAGATGTGCTGCTCCTTCCTCAGAACCACTTATGCTAACCAAATTATTAGCACCTGCTGCACCTCCTCTCCATCAGTCATCAATCATCAGCAATCAGGCAGCTACTTGATAATTAGTAGAGAGGGGGAAAAACACTTCAAAGAACTAAAAATATTTTCCACGGTGACTTTGTGCATAAAATAATTATTTTCCCTCTATTAATCCACTTATATATTTCTGTGCAAAGGGAAACTTAAAAATGTCATGTACATGCATCAGAATAATTCAACGTGCGATATGCTAGCTTATTCACAGCTACTAAGAAAATAATGCATGAGAGATGAAGACAATGCTATGGTGTACATGTGTGTGTGTGTACATATATATATTTTAAATACATCACATCACCTTTATCACCTTGCAGAATAAAAGAAGAAATTCAAGGAAGAAAAAGGGGCACACAGTGAGCAACTAAGAGGCTCTTTCCTGCTCCGTGCCAAGCATAGCACTAACATCATTACATATTGCACATTCATAAACATCCTATGAAAAAGGATGTTTTATCTCCATTTTAAAATAAAATCTAAAGTAGATAGAGAGAAAGAGTGACTTTCCCAAGATCATACAGTTGATTAGTTGGGTAGCTGAGATTCCAACTCAGTTTGGCTACAGATTCCACATCTTTATGGAATGAGTATAAACAACATACTCATTGCATATTCATAAACATCCTATGAAAAAGGATATTTTATCTCTATTTTAAAATAAGATCTGAAGTAGATAGAGAGAGAGAGTGACTTTCCCAAGATCATACAGTTGATAAGTTGCATAGCCGAGATTCCAACTCAATTTGGCTACAGATTCCACATCTTTGACCACTAATTTGCCTGTGTTCGTCTACCTTGTCCTTTGCAGACATCAAAAGACAGGACATGGTAGACAATCACAGGCATATTAGTGGGAAGCACAGAATACCTTTGGTGAATATCCATGGAATTATGGTATTATGAACTTTATACATATTTTCCCAAGCACCTTGTATGATGAAAGCCTTTTAATATTAAGATAATAATAACAGCAATACAGATAAGAATAGTAAAGTCTTAGTAGCTAATACTCACTGGATATACTCTGAAGTGCTCCCCCAGCTATCTGGTTACTGTAGCAATACTCAGCAATGAGGTGTGTAGCATTTTTTTCTAAGATGAGTTCAACATCCTATTCTAGGTAAGACACTGAAGGTCTTCACATGCCTCATCTCTGTGACAGGTTTCAGGCCCCTCCTCAGAATCCAAGGGTGTATAATCTTGATTACTGCCCCTTAATGATAGGAATAGAAGAAATACTTGGCAAGTGATTGATTTTCAAAAACTAAGTGAAACATTTTCAGTATACCCCTTTACAATAATTATTTTACAATGTTTTCTTTTTGGCTTATGTCTATGTTTCTGTAATTTGTGGATTTGCCTCTCTTCAAAAAGCATTCTTCTAGAATAAACAAAATTCAGAGGAGAAGCCCTGGCATAACCATCTTCATGCTTGACTTTGGTCCACGCTTATAATTTTAATTGCTAAATATATTGTGCACATGCAGATCTATCAACACTGCATTTGGCAACTGTAGAATCCATTACATCTTGTAGATGAAAATATAGACATTTGTCTGAGGTGTGAATTAGAAAAGACATAATGAAAATGTATACTTCACTTCATTGGTTCCCATGACATTAGAAAAGTTGAATATGTATTTCAAATATCTACCCTAAAGTTTTCATAAACTTAACTTGCCCAGCAACTGAGAAGACTTCTGTAATGTGACTATTTGTTTCTGCAGCAAAATATCTTTTACATGGAGATACAACTGAAAAGAGAGCCGAAACCTCAAAAGCAGAGATGCATTTCACGTGCATATTTCATGAATTTTTCTACTCTCCTGCATTTATAACTGAACTAATTATTCCCTTCTTTGTAAAGGAACACACTTCTGTCATATTTTGTGACCAGTAATTAGTATTTTATTTATAAATGAATGAAATAATCTTCTAAGATAATAAATAAGGGTGAGAAAAAGAAAGGATGAGAAATAAATTATCCCATATCATGCTGATACATGTTTTAGATTTTTAAATCACTATTTATGTTTAGAAAAATAGACTTTAAAATCCAAAGCTCTTTTTTATATTTAGACTGATAAGTCTTTTTGAGTCGAAATTATTTCCAAAAGTAGAACTTTTAAAAGGGAAAGTATAATCTTTTATTTTGTTTTCTGAATCATAGTACTTTCATTCTGAAATTTTTATGTCTATAATTATACTGATCCAGATGCTAATTCTTTCTTGATATATTTACATGCAGAGATAATACAAAATCAGATCTTAATTGAGGTTTATGGAAAAACGGTGAAAAGAAAGAGAAAAGAGGGAAAGAAAGGCAAGAATGAAGACTTCCTTGGGTCTTGGAAGTCAAGCCTACATATCTTTCTGTTTTGGGGGGTGTGTGGAAACAAAAGCAAAAGAGAAAAGCTATTTGTATGCTTTAAAAATTGTGACGAGATGCATGAAACTTAATAATTATGAAAACCTCTATCAGATATGTTATAAAATTAGCTCAGATCTGAGAAAGTAAGAGGGAAATGGGAAAGCACGACAGACACATGTAGCCAATGAGAGCTGGAGAGCCTTTAAGATTGGGGTAGAAATAAAGAGATACAGACATTCCACAGGGCAGATAAAAAGTGGAAAAATGGTAAGGAGTACAATGTCAATCTTTTTTTCTTTTGGAGACCAAGTCTGCTCTGTGGTTCAGCTAGAGTGCCATTGGGTCAGCCTTGCTCACAGCAATCTCAAACTCCTGAGCTCAAGCAATCCTCTTACCTCAGCCTCCGGAGTAGCTGGGACTACAACAGTGGCTGGGACCAGGCACAAAGCTTGGCTAATTTTTTCCATTTGTACTAGATAGAGTTTCACTCTTGCTCAGGCTGGTCTTGAACTCCTAAACTCAAATGATCCTCCCTCCTACCTGGCCTCCCAGAATTTTAGACATGAGCCACCATGCACGGCCTACAATGTCAATCTTGAAAGCACAAATATACTTGAGTCTAGCAGGTACATTTGTTAATAAACATGTGCATTGTGAGAATGATGTGGCATTAATCTGTGAAAGTGTACAGCAAAGAGACTATATTAAAAATATATTATAAAACATTTCATCAAGTGAATAAGAGAAAATTAAAAATAATATCTAAAGCCATATTTAGAGAAGAGAATCAGACGGGGCAAAGGGAAATAAAAAATGAAGGTATCAGACAAAAAAAATAAATAAAGGAGTTAGGCATATGTAAAAAGAGAGATATAACATTAGTTTTAACTCAGAAGATACACTCGTCACATCACAGAAAATTAGTATCATCTGACCTTTGGGATGTTATCTCAGAAAGTACAAATTATCCTGACTGAATTTTGGGAATACACAATCTTATTAAAGCTCGGAAAGGTCACAATCAAAGTCATTTTCCTTGTAACCTTTTAGATAAAGGAAATAGAGTCCCTCGGAATAAAAGCAAAAGTCAGACTTACAGGAATTTGTTAGCAAGAGTGCCTAGTCTCACACCTGGGAACAAAATTAGCTGAACAGTCAAACAAAGTATCTTTTTTCTATTGTCAGTGGAAAAAATACTTACATTTTCTGCTCTGGCAATTAAAAAGTATAATTTATTTTTTCTCTGGAGATGCAAAAAAAAAAAAAAAAATATTTTTTTCCAAAGAGAGGCCTTTAAAGTCACATAGCAATGGTGGTGGCAGGAGTTAGGAACTGACCTCACCCACTGATGTTTGTTTTTGTATGTTCTGTTGTCCAAAAAAACTAACAAAAGAACAAAAAAACTGGTGTGGTCAGTCCCTGACCTGTCCCCTTTGGGATGTGTTAAGCTATTTCTACCAAAGCCTCTTAAATTTGTTTTTCATTTGCACAATCATAAATTGAGATACTCTATTTCAATTTTTATCTTACAGAAAGGACAAAGTTAAATAGATGAACGGAGTTCAGCATTTAGATTGCCTTCTCTCTCCACATTACAAATGTAAAAAATGTAAATTTTTTTTAAATTTTTGATATTTTTTTCAATTGATCATTATTTACATTATCCTTAAATTTTAGGTGAGAAATGTATAAATAAATGAATTTTAAAGTATGGAAAACTTCTTAAATATTATCATGTATTGAATAAACTGATGAGTAAACTCGCTTTGGTGATATCTACTGAGACGTCATATAAATGTGGAAGCATTGAGCCACAAACATTGTTTAGAGTTTATTTCATTAAAGAATGTGATTATTGGGGTGGCACCTGTGGCTCAAAGGAGTAGGGCACCAGCCCCATATGCTGGAGGTGGTGGATTCAAACCCAGCCCTGGCCAAAAACTGTAAAAAAAAAAAAAAAGTGATTATTTCTTATGAGCTAGAATTATGCTATTATCAGAATCCTTATTTCAGATAGTATAAAAGTGTCAAATGATAGAGCATATTAAGTAATTACCCGAACTATTCCTATAAATGGTGCAAATATTAATTATCAAACCAAATTACACGGATAATGCATTATATTTTTCTTTTCAGTGTGCATAAGTTTTTTAAAAAGTATCTCTGTTTTTTTTCGCAGTAGGACCCAATCATTAATTATTTTCTAAAAAGCTTTTTTTTTCATCCAAGTTGATTGGTTGCATACAAACATTCAAAAAACCCCAACTCTTAAAACTATCATCTATGTAGTACTTCCTTGTTTTTAAATCGATTTCACCTGCATTGTTCTTTTGTCTGTTTCAGCAAACCTATGAGATAAATACTAGTAATACTTCTTGTGTATGATGAAATTTTGTGTCAGAGCATCTTGAAGGGACTTTCTTAGACATTAAATGAAGAGGCAAAGACTTACTCTCACATCTTGTGATTTTTAAATCCTGTGTCATTTCCACTCTACTTTGCTCTTTAACACGATGATGTATATCACAGATTCTGGCACCTTATTGCCTGGCTTCAAATTCTTCCTTCTTGTATAACGTGTTTGACATTGAACAAGTTAGTTAATCTCTTTAGGTCTCAGTTTCCTCATCTGTAACCCAGAAATAATAATGACAATACTTCCTAAAGTATTAACTTAAGTAATTTATAGGTTCCATCGCAAAATGAAATGCAAGGCCCCTTGTTCCACAAGAGGAAAATAGTGCAGGTAAAGGGACTAAAATATAAAGGGGTTTCCTTCTACAGTCTCGCTTGATGTGTCATTATGTTCTAAAAAAAATAAAAAAAATCAAATTAGCACAAATTATGTCATTCATCTTCATATTGTATAATAGCAATTTTATGTACAAATATAAGAGCATTTAACTTGTAAGTGGAATCACTGATTTTGTACAATTCTTATTTTATAGCTTATCTGCCCACATGTATTTTGCCCTTCCCCAAAGTGAGAGCAACGCACAAGCTAACCTATTTATCTCACTTCTTGATACCTACACCTTCTACTAATGCTCTCACCTGTGACTTACTGATGGGTAACTAAAACCTGAAAGGGAAAGGAATAATGGAATACCTTTCTATTTCTATGTAATTCTTTTTGCTTAACTGGTTAATATAGGAAAGCAACATGAGTAAGAAAGGATATAAACCATTCCTTGGTTTATGTTTCTTGCAATGCCTTTGCCTTTATTTTTTACTTTTTTGAAACACAGTATCACTCTGATGCCCAGGCTAGGATGTAGTGGCCACAGACTAGCTCACAGCACCCTCAAATTCCTGGGTTCAAGAGATCTTCCTGCCTCAGCCTCCCAAGTATCTGGGACTACTTTTGCCCACCAGAACTCCTGGCTAATTTTTCTGTTTTTAGTAGAGATGGCATCTCACTCTTGCTTACGCTGGTCTCCAACTCCTGAGCACAAATGATCTTCTGGCTTTGGCCTACCGGAGTGCTAGGATACAGCACTTGCCCCTTTCCTTTCTGTGTCCAAAACAAGTTTCAGTGTGAAGGGAAAGCATGGCTTCTCAGAACTATTAGTACCCTGCTTGTTCACTAGTAGATACGTGTATAACATGCTTACCTTGGAGTTGCTCTAAATATCACTAAATTCTTGTGCTATTGTTGGTTCACTGCAATTCTGTACTGTTGAGACATCGTACATGCTGTATGCAAATAAAGTGACCAGAAATAGGGGCATGCCTATTCCAGGTACCTCCTCTAATCGTGTGCATGTACCATCAAACTCCAGGGATAAACACATGTTCTAAGATAACATTTTTAAAATATGGAGATGATGATGACATATCATTGAATTAAGCGCAGGCCTTTCTGAGCATACTGTACATGAGAAACTGGCTCTTTCTGCTTTGGAGAGTTGTTAGAAGAATTTCATGAGTTAATACTTGTGAATTGTCTAGAAGAGTTCTTCATTCTTAGTCAATATTTAATGACTGTTATCCTATTCTTAAGTAAGCAAAGGTAAGCTATTATTATATGAATGATGGCTTAGTTAAGCTCATGAAGTTATCTAGAGGATCCTAGATGAGATTACTAACCCCACATTGCATATATGATTAAAAATAACAAGGCTTATAGAAAAAGACACATGAGCCACCAAATAGAAATTCAGTCAAGGTTTGGCCACACATAGTTGCCAGCCCTGAAAGAGAAGCAGAGCCTTCAGAAAACATTTCAGATTAAAGAGTCTAGCATGTTGCTTGAAGAGTTAGACAAACCTATGTTCTTAATCTGTAATCCTTGATATGGCCTGCATACTGCTGGAACTCAGTGTTATTTCATGTAAAAAGCTAATAATAATTATACATACCTAAAGTTTGTTTTCAGAGTTAATTTAGGACATTCATGGTAATCATTCTTAATATTGCTATGATTAACATTATTATCATTGTATTTAAAGCTAATATTATTGGTTGCTAATAACCAATTAATCAGCATATTTTAAAAGGCACAGTTCTTAGGGAAGGGACAGGATTAATAAAAGTAAATTTTTAGATAATATAAGGGAGTAATTTTTAATTCATTTATCTATGTTTGTTCAAAATATTTACTATCTATACAGAGACAGGCAATAAGTACACCCTACATTCTTCCTCCAGTCCAAAGCCTACAGCAGTCTCTTTTTGATCAGGGCTCCCTGCACCCACCCTGTGCTGGGTTTATCCCTGCAGCACAGCCAAGTTCACTGTCATGGAGATGCAAAGCTTCCTCCTGCTCTAAGGAATTCACAGACAAGAAGAGATGAAGGAAGAGTAATTCCTTCACCAGAGATTATATCGAGTTCTAGGAGAAGAACTTACGATATAAAACATGAAAACTTTAATTTCACGTATCTTGTTTTGAATTCATTTTTTCTGGAAGCACTTAATCTAAATTTATTGATAATATATTAACTATTTCTCTGAGAGAGAAAAAACCAAATTATTTCATTTGTTTCTTTGTCTATTTTTAAAATTCTTTAGAAATTTCGGTGTGCAATTCTGTGTTCTCATTTTCTTTTCCTTCCCTGGTGATATGTTTCTTCGCTTCTGACCTGGATCCGTATTTTGTTATTCTACTCAGGGACCTTCCATTTGATCTGATTTCTCTCAACTTTTCACTCAATCAAGTAATGTTCTCAGTTTGAAATGCTAATGTTCAGCTTTACAGAGCAGTCCCTGAGAACCTGTGACAATTACATTCAGCCTATGGTAAACTTTTTAGTGTTTTTTTTTTAACATCCCTTACTTATTGTTAAATAAACTACCTCAGCTTACACAGAAAGTCTCAATAATTTAAAATAATTTTCTTTCTCTTTATTTTGTTCATGGGTTATGTAGAGCCCTTTCCCTGTAAACCTCAATAAATGTTTTATATAATTGTATTAATAACCCAAATAAGTATTAAGTTACTGAATCAATTAATGAATATTTTATACAGTTAATATTTTAACAACTAATGCTGAAATTTATAAACCAGTGATATGTTCTCTCTAGTTATAAGTATTTTCTCAAGGAGAAGTTAGGAAATTTAGAGCATGCAGGTCTTTCACTATATCATGAGAGCATTTAGAATGTTTTAATAGAAATGCAGTACCCATCATTCTATCAGAAGTTACTTGATTTGCTTATGCAAATCTTCTCTGTAGAACATCTTCTATATATCAAGTATTTTAGTGGAAACTGGGTGTTTAGCAATTAACGAGCTGAAAATATTTCTTTTTTTATAGTGTGTATTTAAAATGGACTCATTTGTTCATTTTATAATCCTTCTTAGATTATTTGAATTAATTCATTATAAACCCATTTACTTAAGATTAATCATGTATATCACCTCAATTTGTATGCACAATTTTTTTTTTTTTTTTGGTGTTTCATTTCAAGCATAAAATACACTAGGGTGAAAGTTTCCAGACCCCTGTCCCTCCCCGCTGTGAGACAGCCCTTACAGACTGATGAGGGGGTACAAGGCAAGAGCGGGGGTTAGGGCTCCAAAATTCTGTGAGGAACAGGCTTAGCTAAAATAATAATAATTATCAAACTCTGTAAAGGAACAGGCTGAGTTAAAATAATGATAATAATCAGCCACTGTCCCCTCCATGTCCCTTTGTTTGCTTTTCTATAACTGTTTCTCTAGAGGGCATAGCTGGTAGCCTGTAAAGAATCTTAACTTTTCTCTGTGGATAATATCACCTGCTCAGAACCTAGGGGTGGGTTTTGCGATCACCCAGGTCCTGAATTCTGGTGGGCTGCCCCAACCAGACCAAGAAACTGAGTTAACTGGTTCCAGATCTCTCAAGGAAGAAACTGCATTCTTATGAATTAGCTGACCCACCTGGACAGTGCCCTATGCTGAAGGACTGAAAGTTCCACCCTGAAACCAGATAATTAGCAAACCCTGATGACTTAATCCTTTGCCCTCCAAAATACTGTCTTTAAAAATCCTGTCTGTTGAGAAATTCCGCCCATCTCCTTGCTTACAGTTATGGGGAATACTCTTTTCTCTGCTGTAAGCCCTGCTGTCCCTGAGTACCGCTTCCTCTCAGGCAGCAGGCAGATGAACCTGCCGGGTGGCAACAGTACCACCACTGTATGTTTTAGAGTTCAGTAGCAACACATGGAAAAAAAAAAGTGGGCCACTGCATCAGGCTTAATTCATTTAATTTAAAATTTGTATTCCCAATTGTGTGACTTTAGTCATTCCCTATTTTGTTATTAAAATGGCTTCCTTTTATAAAATGATGGTGATATGAAGACTTGCATGTCTATAAACACATGGCTACGCCACTAAAAAGATAATTTTCTTTGCAATTAATAGGAAAGGAGTCATCTCAATACAAATGAAAAGAGTTTCTACGTAGAAATACTTTTCTAAATGGAATGATTAGCTTCTATTTTACAAATACATTTTATCTCATAAGATATTTCAGGGTAGTAACACAAATTAATGTTCAATTTTTAATAGCTTAAGCCATTTTTATCACTTAAGCTCTGCCAAAATTCTCTTAAAATAATGATAATGAGGATGCTAGCAGATCAGTCATATTTAATTAGGCATATGGCACTGATGGCCTACTTGGGAATTTGAATACTGGCATATTTGGCTAGCACAAAAAGATATGGGATGAAGCCAAGCCTTTTTCATACACATGAATTGCCACATTCATGATCTCTGTAGCGTTTGTGGGCTATTACTGAAATGGAAAACGAAACAAGGTTAAATGTTTTGCTCTCAAATTAAAAGAACATTAAGTCAAACAAAAGGTTAATTATCTCCTAAAACAACATCATTAAAATTATTTATGCAAAAGTGGAAGAAATTTATTTTAAGTAAAATGTTAACATATATATCACAGAGGACATATACCATGATGTTTTGGTCATACATTGTATTTTAGAGATTTAAATAATCACATAAAACTTACTTTCCCATGTAGATAGACTATGTCTCTATATTTCTCAGATTTTAGGCAAATCTTTCTGGCAAGGTTTAGAATGATCAAGACAGAGACCGAAAAGGGACATCCCTCTAAAATCTGATAATTATAAACTTAGTAAACAAGTCATGGGAGAAAATTCTTGGTAGATAATTGCCTCAGAAAGCCCCTCACCCCCAAAAGCCCCTTCCTGCCCTTAAAGTTACAACTTGTCCCCTAGCACGGGAGCCACCTGCTTATCTCATCACCCTGTTCCAATGTCCTGCTGCCCGCCCCTATGGCTCTTTCTGCAGGAGCAGTAACTCCTTATTGGTTATCCCACCAGCCCGTCACCGTTCTGAGACTTCCCTTTATAAGGGTACGTTTCTCTCCCCTCTTTCTCTTTTTCCCCTTCTTCCCCCTGACTCTTCTCTGCTCTCCCTCTCTCTCTTTTCTCTTCTCCACTCTCTCCTCATCTCTCTCCCCTCTTTTCTTTCCTCTCTTCTCTTCTCTTTTCCTCTCTTCCTTGATGCTGCTCTTCAGCCTCCCTCCCCCACTAATAAAGACCTTTTATACAAGCCTGGGTGGTCTATGAGATCTCTGCTGGTTGAAGTGCCTCTCTTTCACTTCTATTCTCAAATTTGTCAAATATAATCTTTTTTGTGCTTTTCTGCTGTTTGTGATGACTTGGATCAGATATTTTATTAATAATTTTTCTAACCTCATTTTCCCACTTCTTCTTAAAAAAATACCATATGTACTGGTAAACTAGCCTAAGTGTTACTTCTAGAACATAGCCACACTTTTCCCATTTGTGCCCACCCCATCCCCAATTTTTATTTTGGTTTCTATTTGAGCAGGGCTAGAGGTAATGGAAGACAGGTTTAGTAAGGCTCCTTAACTTTCAATCCTGGCCCTGTTACTTATCAGCTGTGGGGTTTGTCAAATCTGTCTAAGCCTCTATTTTCATTTATAAATTATATTATGAAAGTTACAGAGAGAAATGTGTAAGATAATTCAAGAAAATCATGCAAAGCAATGCCTGCCACATAGTAATCATTGTCTATTGAGGTCCTATTTATCCTTCAAGCCCCCTGTGGGATACCAGACCACTCCTAAACATGCCTGCTTAACTCAGGACTATTGAGCAAAAGACCATTTATTAAAAAGCTCTCTCTGTTACCCTTCTATTTTCCTAAAAGCAGGAGAAAAATTTACCTAAAATAAAGTGTGTATCATCTCCCACTTTTTGCCGGAGAAACCAAACCAGACGTTCACCACCTAAGTCAACTTTAGATCCTTATGGGCCTGAAGATGGCAGAAGAGGAATCTCATGACCAAGATTTACTTACTAGCATTTACCTGCTGGAATTTTCAGAGGAGGAAAAATAATTTCTTCCATACCCATCCTAGGTTATTAGTTGGAATAGACCCCTGTAACAAAAAACATATTCATAAGAGAAAGACAAACAGATGTTAATTAACAGGTATATTTTAAACATACATGGGGAACATCTAAGGAATGAGTAATTCGCAAAGAGGTAGCTTTGAATTTCAGTTTACATAGAAAAGTAATAAGACAAAGAAAAGGACTTGAGTCTCTAGGTACAACTTGTGGGAAGGCAAATAAATAGCAGATAAAGGCTGGTTCATAAGGGTTGTTAAGGTAGACTCCCCTGGTGCCATTTTCAGGTCAATAAAGGTCTAAAGTTGTCTTAAGTGCTTAACCTTTGTTTGAGCTGTTAGAAGAGGGGAAGTAGCATCATTATTGTCTTTGTAAATTTATGTCCTTCTTTTTAGGTAAATAGAGGGCAGAGAGGTCCTTCACCTATTCCTTCTTGCTTGCCCTCAGCTCTACAGTCCTTTTGTCAAAGAGGCAGACTGTAGGGTGGCATATTTTGGTCCCGTGTGGCCTCTCCACTGCCTTACAACACTGCCAGCTTGATCATTCTTCCCGTGCGCTGGTGTGCTGTTCATCTTCAGTTCAGTGGTTTTGACATTGACCTCTGTGTTATGATTACCTATGTGCTGGTATTTCCTCCTTAATAACTTGTAACTTTTTTAGAGCTTGTGTCTTCTTTCTTTGTAGAATTCTAAGGAGTAGTCTCCTGAGAAATACATGGTGAAATGAAAAATTGAAGTCCAAAACTTGCTATGATAACGTGTCATTGAAGCCTGCAGTGGCACATAACCTACTGTTATTTGCTCTGGTGCACATATGTAATTATTCTTTCTTGAACCATATGGCATAAGGGGTAAGTATCTTGTTAATTGCTTCCAGGGTGTTATAACAAAATCATTCAAGTTAGCAAGGTTACAGATTGCTATAGTCTGCATGTGAAAGAAAGAAGTGCTTTTAATATGGAGTCAGTGCAACTCCACATTAAAAGAAATGTGAATATTTGGCCCCCTGATGAAAGTCTTAGTGGCCAAATAGAGCTCTTCTATAACTTCCTCCAAAAGCTGCCCTCAACCAAGCACTCATTGAGAGAATGAGTGAGACCCTGATAGATTACTAGGGTAAGGGCTGAGACCCTGATACGTTACTAGAGTAAGAGCTCCTACCCCTGCCACTGGGTGCCTACCTTAAAAATGTCACGTGAAAGAAAAACAAATATTTTTTAAATTAAGTAGTTGAAGTTTTTGTTTTTGTTTTTCTAAAGCATAACCTCATAACTTATCATCCTGACTAGACACCTCAGATTTGGGGTACTTTGGACAACAGGAACTACCAATGCCCCAGTAATATTACAGTTACCATTTTTTTTTTTTTTCGAGACAGAACCTCAAGCTATTCCCCCTGGGTAGAGTGCTATGGCATCACAGCTCACAGCAACCTCCAACTCCTGTGCTCAAGCCAGTCTCCTGCTTCAGCCTCCCAAGTAGGTGGGACTACAGGCGCCCGCCACAATGCCCGGACATTATTTTGGTTGCAGCCATCATTGTTGTTTGGCGGGCCCAGGCTGGGGTTTCGAACCCACCACCTTAGGTGTATGTGGCTGGCGCCTTAGCCGCTTGAGCCACAGGCACCGATCCACAGTTACCATTTTTTGACATGACTGCCACCCCTACCACCAGCTGCTTTTGCTGTGTATTGTTAGAGTGCTTGCACAAGACAGACATTAGCTGGTTATTTGAGACAAGTTTTATTTTTTCCCCCAAATTATGTGAAGTAGTGATGGGATACTGCTGCTCTTCAACACCAGCTTGCTATTTGAATGGGATCATGATAGTCCTCATGAAATTAAAAGAAAAGTTTGAAGAGAAAGGCAAGAGGTATCACTGCATAGAAATTAGGGCATGTTTACCAAGAGAGAGGAGCATTGTTCAAAGGCCCTACTAAAATCATTGGCATAAATTGGAGGAAAGTTGTATCCAGAACAGATAACTTGGAAACTAGAATACAGCTGCAATTCAGATATTATTTTGCAGAAGTAAAATATATGTGAATATTACAGATATATGGGAAATTTTGTATTTTATAAGCTTATAGAGTAATGAAATATGTGGTGGTATCACAAAACAGGAGCTGAAGCAAACAATCTCCTGGATTCTGATTGGCCTCTACCAGTTCTTTTATTGAATGTTGTTCTATCATGGTGGAATAGATAGTTTATGAGTTTGGGAGTTTTGGGTTAATTCCTCATTCTTCCCCATACACCTGTGTGATATTAAGGTCCAACTTTCTTTACAAATGATACTCTCATCATCCAACAAAAAGTATAAAAATATCACATAGGTTGTGGGTGAAGTGTACAAAAATAAAACAAATTTAATTGAGAGGATTTTCGTTCTTAACTGGTACCTATTTGAAACTTTCTCATTTAAGTAGCAATATTTGTTAAGTGCCTCTTTCTTTTCTCTAATCCCTTCTCATTATTTTCTCCAAGATTTAGCTAGATGAATCTTCCAGAAACATTTACACTCAGAAGGGCTGTTTTATTTATTTGCCTAGGTGGCTTTAATACTCTTAGGCAGAATCTCATAGCAAATCACATAAATAGGCAGATACAATATATTAGACTGCAAAAATCTCATGTAAATTCAGCAGAGATGAAGAAGAACATGTCTACCTGTGTCCCTCAGACACAAACACACATACACATGAACTTACACTTGCATTAGGACCCATGGATAAAACATGTTGACTATTTATCAATTCTCCTTCTGACTTTTTTTATTTTATATTTTTATAATTATCTTTTATTAAATCATAACTCTGTACATTGATGCATTTATGGGATTCAGGGTACTGCTTCGATATACAATGTGAAATGTTTACATTGAACCAAGTAACACATCTATCACAATTATACTCATTTCTTGACTTTTTATTTCATTTTTTTAAAACTTTGATGGCAAACATAATAGTTGTGTTGTTTGTTTGTTTGAAACAGAGTCTTAAGCTGTCACCCTGGGTAGAAGTGCTGTGGTGTCATAGCTCAGTTTTTCTATTTTTAGCAGAGACAGGAGTCTCACTTTTGCTCAGGCTGGTCTTGTACTTGTGAGCTCAAGCAATCCACCTGCCTCAGCTCCCCAGAGTGCTAGGATTATATATGTGTACGCTACTGTGCCTGGCCATAATAGTTGTTTTTAACAGCTTTTATAAGACTGTTTATTAATTTACCTTTCTTTATGGAAGAGCATGACAATTGATGTTATGAACACTTAATGAGTTAAAAATAAAAGAGTAATTTTTAAATTACAAAAATAGTTATAAATGAAGTAAAGTACACTGTTACAGTGCTTAACTTTTCTGTGTCTTTACTTTGTAATATTTATGCTATTGAATGCTTGGGCAGCTTGTATTTATATGATTATAAATACACTTTTTTATAGTTTTATAAAAACACTTGTGCCCCCTAATTAACATTTGGAACAAAAAATAAAATTTTTAAATGAATCATGTCTTTTGACAATTTTTAATAACTATAGGTTTATAATAAATTTTGATATATCTTAATATTTAAAAAAGTCCAGCATGCAACTGACAAATATCCCCCATATGAAGAACCAAGAAAATCATGACTTGAATGAAACAAAATCAATCAGCTGATAATATCATCAAGAGGAGCACATGCTGAGAGTATCTGGAAAAAAATTTATTTTAGCCATAACAACAAATTTCGAATTCTGTTAAAATAAATAAAAAGGAAAAATGTCAGCAAAGAAATATGGGTAAATATTTAAGCAAATTGTGGTATGGACATAACAAAGAATACTACATGGTTATAAAAAGAAATTGGTTGTTGATACATACAACAACTTGGGTAAGTATTCAGGGAATTTTTCTGAGGGAAAAAGTTGATTCCTAAGCAATACATGCCATATGTCCTTTCATACAACATCTTTGAACTGACAAAATTTTAAAAATAAAAAAATATCTTATTCTTCTTTCCAAGGTTGAAGTATGAAATGGGTGGGGGCAGTAGAGTAGATCCTTGTGATGAAATGATGATGGATCTATTCAGTATGCTGATGATGATTATGTACACATGAATTTATACATATGAATAAACTGTCTAGGACTGTATTTACTCACACACCTCAGAAAAAATAAAATGGGAAATCTGGATAGACTGATGAATTGTATCAATATGAGTGTTACGTTGATTATATCACACTGTAACTTTGTAAAATTTTACCGTAGGATAAATCTGGTAAAATATACATGGAATCTCTATCTTATTTTTACAACTGCCTGTAAAATTACAACTACCTCAATAATTTTTTTTCATTGTAAAAAAATAAAAGCAAATTGAGGGCTAAATGGACTATATTTAAAAGTGTCTTTGAACTCTGATATTTACTTTTTTAATTTTTTTAAATTTAATTTTTAATTAAATCATAACTGTATACATTTGTAGGGTACAATATGATGACTTGATATACAATGTGGAATGCTTAAATCAAACTTATTAACATAATCATCACCTCACTTATTTTTTATAGTCAGACATTTATAATTTACTCTTAGTAATATATCCTTGCATTGTGCACTTTAGGTGAGATCCCACCAAATGCCCCTCCCCAGCAATTGTTTTCCCCCTTCTCCTCACGTCCCCTTCTCTCCTCTCCCTCTTGCTGACTTTACATTTATGTTTTATCATTCATATGAACGTGTGTTTATATACTGGATTCATAATAGTGTTGAGTACACTGGATACATTTTTTTTATTCTTGAGATTTTTTTACTAAGAAGAATGCATTCCAACTCCAGCCAGGTAAACATGAAAGTAACCATCTGTTTATGGCTGAATTGTATTCCATGATATACACATGCCAAGATTCGTTAATCCAATCGTGGGTTGATGGGTATTTGGGGGCTGCTTCCATAACTTGGTATTTATGAATTGGGCTGCACACTCTTATTCTTTTTCTCAGATTATTACCAGACAATTTCATTATTTATATAATAAACAAAAGTGTGTTAGAAATACTCTCAAATTTCTCTTAAGGATAATGCCTACAGTAAACTATAAAGTACGTTCATCAATGATTTTCAGCATTCAGTGTTTCTGATATGGATTAACCCAAGGTAGTTTTGATATTTTATTGTCCTGATTTCAACAAGAAATATTGAATGTTCATTCAAATATTGAATGTTCAATTACTGCAAAATGTATTTATCAGGATATGAAGTCAATTGACCTTCATACACACAAGTGAGAGACAGAAAGTGAGAGAGAAAGAAAGAGAGAGAGAGAGAGCATTGGAGAGAATGACAACTTGATTTACCTTAATTTTTCTTCCTGCAAAACAAGGTTGCAGAAATCATAGGCTTGTTAAATATAATGAGCAGCACTATATGTGAAGCAATTAAAGCAACTAATAGCCACTGAGGGCTGTATGTAATGATCCTCAAAAACACTTTCAGGAAACAGTCTAAAGTGAATTTGCTAATAATATACAACACTAACACAAGCACTCTATACATTTAAACCACAGGTAAGAGCACAGTATAGATTATACATACATACACTCAATATATAGATTTTTATATGTACCTATGCATACAAATATTCTTGTTTCTTTGGAAATTTATTTAGATGTTCAACCTAAATTACCAGCTTCTTCATAGAGGGTTTATTAATAGGTATTTCCCTGGTTCCCTAAGTCAACTCATTTATATATTTATTTTTCCCTGTTCAGCCCTTGTGTCTAATTAATTTTGTGTTTTTCTACTTATAAATCACAGATTTTTTTTTTTACTTTAGTGTAGTGATAAAATTAAATTCTATCGTCTTTTTAAGGTCTCAATAACATTTCCCCAGTACACAGCTGAGTGATCAAAATATACTGAAGCAGGAAAAAAAGCCATTTGTTTCAAAATACTGTGATTATGTGAATGTTTTTTCTGCCTACAAAGAGCTACTTTAATAAACTCTTCTGCAGAGCATGTGAATACACATTTTCCTTTGGAGTGCTAGATTCAGCTATGGGGTCTGTAAATTAAAATGGACATTTATAACATCAGACTAGCTACATAAAAATTGCACCAGTCCTATAACATGCAAGTTAAAGACACTGAGAATATTCGCTTAGTTTCCATGGCATGGTATAAGTTTATAACTGGATCCTAGCTTATGTAATTTCTAATGCTACTTATTTATTACCATAAGTTTCTTCATTCTGGCAACAAATTATGGCTGACTATATTTAGGAGGTACATGAAACCTAAGGCAGGAAACTAAGAATTCTAGAAGAAAATATTGAAAAAATTTTTCTAGACATCGTCCTAGACAAAAAATTTATAAAGACCCCTCAAAACAATCATAGCAACAACAAAAATAAACAAATGGGACTCAATCAAATTAAAAACTTTCTGCGCATCCAAGGACACAATCAGTAGAGTTAAACAGACAATCTAAGAGTGGGAGAAAATATTTGCATACCATACATCCAATAAAGGGTCCATAACCAGAATCTACACAGAAGTCAAGCAAATCAGCAAGGAAAAATCAAACAACCTCATTTAAAAGTGGGCAAAAAATACGAACTGAAACCTCTCAAATGAAGATAATCTAATGGTCAACAGACACGTGAAAATATGCTCAATATCTTTAATCATCAGAAAAATGCAAATCAAAACCACAAGGAGACATCACCTGACTGCAGTGGGGAGGGACTTGAAGAGAAACTTCTCTAAAGAAGACAGGTGCACAGCCTACAGACACATGAAAAAATGCTCATCATCCTTAATCATCAGAGCAATGCAAATCAAAACTACTTTGAGATATCATCTAACTCCAGTTAGATTAGTCCACATCACAAAATACTAAAACCAGATATGTTGGCGTGGATGTGGAGAAAAGGGAACACTTTTACATTGCTAGTGGGAATGCAAACTATACTTTCCTTTTGGAAAGATGTTTAGAGAACACTTAGAGACCTAAAAATAGACCTGCCATTTGATCCTACTATTCCTCTACTAGGTATATATCTAGAAGACCACAAATCACATTTTAACAAAGATATATGTACCAGAATGTTTATTGCAGCCCAATTCATAATTGCTAAGTCATGGAAGAAGCCCAAGTGCCCATCGACCCATGAATGGATCAATAAATTGTGGTATATGTACACCATGGATATTATGCAGTCTTA